>JAJOZX010001802.1:397500-525000 GCA_023014485.1 Bathynomus jamesi | reverse complement strand
TCTCTACACTTATTCTCTACGTGTATACCTTTATTTCGGTGAATGTACTCGAATATGTAATGAACGCACAAAATGAAGTTAACGGAAACTCTAACAACGAGACTCTCGAAAATGACTACGAAAGCACTAATGAAACACTCATTGACAACGTGTTGAAAGAAGCTGTTAAGGAACTTCGTCGTGAACACTTCAACCGAATCTTTTTTGTTCCGGCAATACATTTCATAATTCAATTTATTGTACTGGCACTTCTATGTATGAGACGGGGTTCCAGGCAGTTGGATGAAAGAACTTCTGATTCTCCAACCAATGACATCGCGCTTGATGAGCTAGTATCTCGCCTTGAACCCCTTCAACCACATGAACTTCAGCAAGCAATAGCTGCTGAACAGGCAGACAATGCTGAAGAAGCATCTGAAGTTCAGGCAACTGCTGAAGAACCTTCAGGGGAAGCGCATGTTATTCAGAGAGGTCCTGAGAAGCGTCATTTGGCCAAAAAACTTAAATCCGGAGAATCTCGATCGGCTCATGAGAGTTCCTCAGTTTCATCCTCGGAGCACACTTCCATGGCCACTGTCTCAACTACTGGATACGCTGCTGGCTCAAGTGCCAGCTTTAGTGGTGGTTCGAGTGCTAGCTTTAGTGCCGTCCCTAGTACTGTCTCTGGTGCTGGTTTGAGTGTTGCCTCTGAAGCGCTTCGAAAAAAAGAATCTGAAGGTGAAAAGTTTACTCAATCTTTGAAGGAATTGGCAGAGACTGCTGCAGAAGTTGAATCTAAGGAAGACTGAATACTTTCATATTATAAAGAAATTGTGTAAACTGGAATTGGTCTTTATTTTCAATTTAAATCTATTGAGATATCCCATACATTAAGCTGTAAACTAGTATTTAATACATCGTATGGAACGTCATAATTTCAAAATGCTGAAATCCTAGTAAGGACATGTACTCGTTAAATTAAATCTTGGCTTTATTCCGACATTTTTTATTGCACAATAATTGGAGATTTGATTAGGTTTTTCGAAAGGGGAGGGGGGGGGGGAATCTTCCGAGTGTAAGTTGAAATTTAGTTACAAATTAAATTTTGTTTATAGTCGTATTGGTGGTAATAAAATATCAAGCTAGGTTTTTTTTTTTCCCTCGCCTTCCTCCTCTCAAGAACTCTATTTCCACGAAGGATTGTTCCCATTCGCAACTAAGACGTTACGAACCTCTTAAACTATAGTTTACATTGAAAAAAATGTTCTTACGTTTCCAGTGTTTCGCTAAATGTTCTCCCATGTATGGTGAATGGACATATTAAAAAATTCTTTAAAAAACCTTTAATAGTTTTATAAGGTTTAATCATATCAATGAGTTAAGCAGTGAACTTGGTTTCTGAATGTTGGGTAAGGCACAGAACGCAGGAACTCTTGTGACCAAGAAATGTGGACGAAGGGATTGGAAAGTCTATTATAACCGTTATTTTACTAAGTGTATATCGTGAATGAAATGAATACTGAAAGTTTCTAAGACTTCTTGAATTGAGTTTCTCAAAATAGATTACATAAAGATGTCAACTAAGTTCCGAAGAACTGTTTCGATGACCTAAAATAGATGTAGAGAAAATCTTTCAAAGTGTGAAACTAGGAATGAATGGTACTCAAATCTGCGTCGCACGGTTTGAGGAGCTTTCACCCATCACCCCCAAACTATGAAGAATCTCATGAAATAGATTCGTTGGTGTGCTCGGTAGAAACTCTTACTCCTAAACCACGCAACGCGGGTTCGAGTGCCACTATATCCTGGTTTCTCACTTTAATGCCTCTTATCTTGTTTGAATGAGGTTATTGCACTCAATACAGTTGTCCGTAATATTCTTGGTCCTTTAGTAGCTAAGTGTCCTTAATTTTTATAATTCTACTGAATATGCGAATGACAGATCTTCTGAACCTCCGTTTCTGTAATTAGTACATCATAGTCCCTATTTATATTCTGTACTGAAAGCGCACTATTAGTACGGTTAAGTCCTTCTTTTTGGACCATTTTTCTATTCAAATTCACTTGAGCAGCTCCCAGTAGTTTTCAGTGTTCTACATTTTGTAACTACCAGTGGAGCTTCTTCCCCTTTTTCCTCTATCTCTATCTAAACTAGTGCATCTATTTATAGGATAGAGGCCACCTCACTACACCGTTAATAAGAATATGAACTTGTATAATCAATTAAACAGATTAGTGAATAATAAGTATTTTGGTGGTTTTAATTGGGGTAATATAAATTTTTGGGGAAAAAAAAAACCAGCTGGTGCTGAGGGCTCAAGACTTGCAATTTGCAGATAATTTGTCAATGGATTGATGGTCCGGTCCTATTAGTGGTGGTAGTAAACTAATTTCGTATTCACAAACGAAGATGACCTAATCTTCAACCTGATTATTGGTGAAACTTTGAGTAATAGCTATCACAATTTCAATTTGATTGATTGACTTCGGGTTCCAATTAGTACCCGAGAAAAGACGCACAAAAGGTTGGGTTTCTCCAGAGCAAATTTTGAAGGCTTCCAAAGTAGTTTAGACACGCTTGAAGTTCGCTGTCACCTGGATCTCGTATAGGGATCGGTTTAGAATATTGCAGAACACTTTTATATCCACTAAAATAAGTTTCCTTGTCAACCAAGATGCCGAAATGGTTTAACAACGAAATTAGCAATGCTATTACGGAGAGAAATAGAGCCTACAAATTACAAGTCCGATTTCAACCAGACCAACTCAGGAAACTATATAAACCTACGTCGGAGGGTTAAGTTTTTTAATTACTGTAGATCAGCTTGAAGAAGCTGGAGTTGCCTCACTAAAGTTAAGCCTAAGAGTTTTTTGACCATGTTAATAGCAGAAAGCCAATAAAAAATTCTGTAGGTTCCCTAAAAGATGGAAGTGGCACACTGAAATTCAGTGATAAAAATGTCGCTAATACATTAAACGAGTTCTTTAGTCTTCACGGAGGAAGACTCGCAGTACCAAATCCTCGGTTTACGTACGACGGTGACCATCCCGTAGAGACGGCAACTAATTGACAAGAGTACAGATCACTTGGTCCCGACTTATTTCTTCCAAGGGTGTTAAAATAGGTTAGCCACAATATGTTGATTTAGTAACCATATTCAAACAATCGAGTTAGGGAAAGTGCCAAATGACTGGAAATTAGCAAATGTAACACCAATCTTTAAAAAGGGTCCTAGGGAAAATCCTTGTAATTACCGCTCGATCAGTTTAACATCAACTGTCGGCAAACTGTTGAAATCCATTATTACAAAACGTGTCGTGTATCATCTTCAATCAAACAATTTAACATGGATTCAGGCGACGTAAATCTTGTCTAACAAATCTGTTAGAAGTTTTCCATAATATTTGTACTCTATACCAGGGCTTCTCAAACTTTTTTAACTTGCGACCCCTTTGGATCAGACAAATTTTTTCGCGACCCTTCACTCAGTCATAAAAGCAATAGGTACTAACACTGTATATTTATGAAAAAAATAATATTTTTCAAATGTTTCTGCGACCCCCAATAATATTTACGCGACCCCTAGTTTGAGAAGCGTGGCTCTATACGACTAAACTAGAGCAATAGATAGTGTATTTCGACTTTCAAAAAGCCTTTGACAAAGTCCCTCACGCGAGATTGACGACTAAAGTTAGAGCACTAGACATTATCGAACTCGTTTCCAACTGGATTGAAGACTGGTTAAGAGATAGAAAGAGAATGGTAATAAATGGAGTGGCTTCGGAGTGGGACCGCTTCACCAGTGGGGTTCCACAGGGTTTCGTTCTGGGTCCTTTCCCTTTTATCTATATTAACGATATAGACGTCGGGCTCCAAAGTACAATTTCTAAATTTGCAGATGATACCAAATTAGGAGATAGTGTAAGTAATGAGGAAGGCGTAAGAATGCTTCAAAATAATCTCGATAGGTTGGGTGAATGGTTTGCTACTCGTCAGATGTCATTCAACTTGGACAAATATAAGGTAATACACATAGATTACAAGAACCCGAAAACCGACTACTCTCTCTCTTGGGGAGGAACTTCACAGATTGATCTAGAGAAAGACTTAGGAGTTTATATTAGTAATGATCTCAAACTATCCAAGCACTGTGCAGAAGTCGAAAAGAAGGCCTTAAAAATACTAGGTTAAATTAAAAGACTGTTCCAATTTAGAAACAGAGATTGTAATGTCTCTACAATTTTCTAGTTAGAACTCAACTCGAATATTGTGTGCAGCTTTGGTCTCCGTTCCTTAGGAAGGATATAGAAAAATTGGAAAGGGTACAAACAATGGCCACAAAAGTGACTCCTTTCATTGAGACTGCAAAACTACTAATGAAGATTAGGACGTTTAAATCTGTTTACTTTAGAGGCCAGGAGGTTGTGCGGTCAGCTTATTCATGTTTTCAAGATGTTCACTGCTGTTATTAAGATACTTAATGGAATAACAGGGTAGACTACAGGAAATTATTCTCATTTAATACCAATCCGACAAGAAATAATGGTTTTAAATTGGAACTTAAAACATTTGGTACCTCGATCTGTGGTAATTTCTTCTCCTATGATATAGTTAATATCTGGAACCAACTTCTCTCGGAGGTTGTTTCAACCCAAAGTGTAAACATGTTTGAAAATAGGCTGGACAAAGTTTTGAATACACTCAGGGTTTAAGACTGTCCTCACATATAATTAAGAAAATAGTACTATAACGTAACCCTGTGGGAGTTTTTTAAACACTTCCTCCTCCACTTAATTCTTCCCCGACTTTAGAGACGTCTCTGGTTGATTGTGCCCTACGTAGCATGACCAACCATCGAGCAACATTTTTTTTAATCACTTGCCTCATAAACACCTCTATTATAATAATAATAATAATAATAAGCTTTATTCAGAAAGAACACGTTAAATAAGATATACATTACATCCATACTGGTTTACATAATGTTGGTATTAACGTTTAATTTTTGTAGATTAATTACAGTATTCTTATCCGAATATGTCGTTGGGAAGAATGATAGCTTTTCAGTCAATCGTTTGAATAAACGGGAATTTGTTACTGCGCAGAACTTATTGAGAAAAACAATCTCAAAACCTAAAATATTGTATTAGTTCTATAATACCACTGGACTATTACATTAGAAAAAATGTTCTCTTATAATAAAAGGTGGAAAGGAAAGAAGTCGAGCTAAAAAAAATCTCTAAGTGGGAGATTCTTGAATTTATATACAAAATGAAACATTCGCATGGATTTTAGAATAAATCCAGATTTGGTATTAAATTCGACCTCTGGTAGTATTTATTACTATTAATACCACTAGAAGCAGTGCTTTTTTGTGTGTGACGGTACGCGCCGGTACGGCGTACCGGCACCTTTATTTCAGAACCACGTTGACAAACGTCCGCTCAAATAAATTAACGTTCCTATCTCGACTGACTCATTTGGCGGAAACAACAAAGTAATAAAGAGCGTCTATAAATGTTAAACATTCTGATTTTTATTATGTATTTTTTTATTTTTATTATCAAATTTTTTTTATTAAGGATTGTATACAAAGAAAAGGTAAAAATCAGACGGTGCGAGGTCTGGTGAATATGGGGGATGTGGCAATACTGTAAAACCGAGATCGCGCAGTTTCTGAACAGTTTTAGCAGCTGTACGAGGCTTCGCGTTATCATGGAGGTAGTGAAGATGGTGGTATCCCCCATTAACTAGTCGCCGACGTTTTTGCTGAATTGCTACCTTCAAGCGATCTAAATGCTGACAGTAAATATCAGCATTTATTGTTTGTCCACGTGGCAATACCTCCAAAAGGAGAACACCCTTGCAGTCCCAGTATACCGAGAGCAGATGTTTACGAATGGTCAACGTCCGTTGAACTTCCACATTTGGGATATCACCATCTCCTCTCCAACTCATATGGTGATAGCTGCCATCATTGTCCCAATAGATCCAAACTTCGTCCATTGTAATTAATTGTCCCAAGAAATCATTTGCAGCATATTTCTCCAACAACTCTAAACATATTCGTTCACGGTTTGCCTTTTGTTCAACAGTTAAATAATGTGGAATCCATCGATTAGATAAATAACGTTTCCCCATCTGAATAAGATGCTGCTGAATTGTTCTGTGACAAACTCCCAGTTCTAATGCAATACTCCTAGTCGTAGCATACTTCTCTGTATCCAGAAAGTTTTGTATACCTGTGTTCAAATCCAGTGATGGTCGACCACAACGTGGTTTATCATCGACATTGAAATTGTTTTCCTTGAAGTGAGCCACCCACCGACGACATGTACGTTCATTTGTTTCAGCACCAAGTGTCGAATTTATCTCTGCTGCTATGATTGCAGGTGACATTCCATGTTTCCAGAAGAAATAAATCAGCTTACGTACGTCTCTTCGTTCAAATTCCATGCTTAAAAATAAGCAATAAATGATAAATGCAGCGAGAAATGAATGAAGAGAAAATGATGATGGCTGACGGTTGGGTAGGCTAGGCGCTATGTAGCGCCTAACCTACGCATAGCCTACGCATAGTGTTCGAAGCACGAGAATTATATATTAAATAAATCAACCGAATTTCAGTAGCCATAGACCTCATAATTACAAGAATATCAGCGTTTATTCATCGGACAAAACTTTGTATACAATCCTGAGAGGGGTGGGGTGGGAGAGGAATTTTACAATTTATCAAGATATGAGTACTAATACCTCTTTTTTTTTTTTACAAAAGAGCACTGGCTAGAAATATAAAAATATCGATTATGCAAACCACACTGGAATAATACTTGAATTTTACTCGGGAATGACATAGGTTTCAATACGTTATCAATTGTATTACGTACAGTAGTTCCTAATGATAGCATTATAGTGTATAGTAGAATAGCAATGTGATGGGGATGTGGTGGTGTATATGACGCGTTCGGTGGAGAAGGGGCGAACGCCACAAAATTCGAAAAATGAGTTTTTTGTCGTATGATTATCCTTTAAAACCTTTGCTTTACCTATGCAAAAAATTAGATGTTAGTCTGCACTCTTTCACGGTAAAATTTAGGTTTTAATGTATCTCAGAGAAATTCACTCCGCATCATTGCTTCACATTGAACACATCTATCTACTTTCTGGTCACTCGACAATGCCCTGTTAGCTCAATTTGGCCAAATGAACAAAATATAAAAATAATTACAGCAATATTATTTACGCCAAAAAAGATTATGTTACGGCCATAACTACAGCCGTTTCGCAGCGCTTCCTAGGTGTAGAAATAAAACAGGCTGATTTTCTCGATTTTGACGTCCTAAAAACGTGCATTGTCATTAGGAAATCAACAAACTACTAATTTACAGATGCAAGAACGTTTAATATTTGACTTTCAACACAAAGAAGGCTACGTAATATCTACTGCATACCGCACAACCCCAGATAATAGCCATCCCGTCAGACTGCAGAAAGGGAAAAAATCTTACAGTGTCAGTTTATTCAATCTAGCCCAGCAGACACTGCAACCAAAGTATTCCCAATTGCTGCCAATAACTAAGGAAAAAATAAAAGATCTCAAAGAATTATCAGACCTAATGCCTGCAACTGCAGTGAACTATTATACAAGATTGTTAAAGGAACTGGAAGAAACCGAAACAGTTGAAGCAGGTAATACAACATTCGACGAAGAGGACCAAATAATGGATTACACCAGTTAACATCAGAGGCTATCAATAAATAATATTGTAAAATTTCTTGGCGTTTTATTATATCGACATATTACACAACAATATTTTACTCAAATATGTGTTCAAATTCATACAGCATTTCAATAAACCGGAAAAATACAAAGGTTTAAAGTTTACAAACTTTAACTGCATTTTGTGGCATAATTCGAAAATGTTGCGTTCGCCCCTTCTCCACCGAACGCGTCATATATAATTACGTTATTCGGAGATTGTAAATCTGTGTAATTAATGAATCAATCAAGTAACGTGTAATTTTTATATATATACACGGATTCTGCTAAAGCTTTCGACAAGTGCAATCATGGTATAATAGCACATAAAATGAAACACATGGGACTAACAGGCAAAGTGGGAAAATGGATGTATAACTTCCTCGGAGAACGACTACAGGTCGTCAAAATTCAAGGTGTATCATCAGAATCAGAAGTACGCAGCTCAGTGCCACAAGGTACAGTGCTGGACCCACTCCTGTTCATTATCATGCTAACAGACATAGAATGTGGAGTTAACAGCAACAGTATAATAACATCATTTGCGGACGATACAAAGATCACCAGAAAAATCAGCGAGGCAAATGAAGTGGAGACCTTGCAGAGGGACACAAACAAAATATACAAGTGGTTAAAAGACAACAATATTATATTTAACACCGAGAAATTTCACATCTTGAGATATGGTAAAAATGAGGAAATTAAACAGACTGCATATTATGCTCCAGATAGACAAGAAATTCAGAGAAGCACGAAAGCGGTCGACTTGGGGGTAATAATGACCGATAATGCCAAATTCGACACACAAAATCAGATAGCAATAAACAAAGCAAAAAGAGTCGCAGGACAGGTACTAATAACGTTCAAAAGGAGGGATAAGACAGTAATGATTCCCCTGCTGAGAACAGTGATCGTACCAAAACTTGAATACTGCTCAGTTTTGACGTCCCCATGTAAAAAGTAAGAAATTAATAAACTAGAAGAAACGCAGACACATTTCACAGCCAAGATTGATGGCTGCAAAGAACTCAACTACTGAGAAAGACTACGTAAACTAAATCTGTACTCCCTGGAAAGAAGAAGAGAGAGGTATACCATAATCTACATATGGAAAATGATCGAAAAACTGGTACCAAACCTCAAACTAACCCCAATTACCATCCAAACAACCCTGGAAAATAGGAAAGGCAGAATGTGTAGTGTTGCAAAATTAAAGGCCCGACAAGGGGCCTCCTCAACTCTGAAGGAAAATAGCTTGGTTGTCAGGGGACCAAGACTTTTTAACCACTTCCAAAGGACATCAGAAACGTTACAGGGGTCAAAGTTGAAGTCTTCAAGAGAAGACTAGATGCCGGGCTCAGGACGGTACCAGATGAGCCGGACGTACTTGGCTAAGTACGGCGGAGAGCGCAAGAAAGCAACTCGCTCCTCCACCAAGCCAGACCTAGAGGCGGGGCCACCAGCTTGACCTTCGTGTGAAGAGAGACCAACGCACGAAACAGCAACGAGGTTAACGAGGTATATATATATATATATATATATATATATGTGTGTGTGTGTGTGTGTGTGTGTGTATTCATTTATTTATATGTCACTCTCTATATGCATTACCATTACCGAGGGCCCTTGAGAGAACTGTGGGGCCCTGGGACAATATGGTCAGGGGCCCCTAGGTTTTCAGGGACAGCAATTCCCTATAAAAACTGGTAACCAGTGTACTTAAGTAATTTAATTTAAGTAAATGCAAAAAACTTCACTTTTCTACGTGAAGGTCAAATTATGATAATAAAAACCCACTCTAATAGACAGAGTTTATTTGCACAACAGTTTCGATGCCCACTGGCATCCTCTTCTGTATCCACCCGAAGAGGATGCCAGTGGGCATCGAAACTGTTGTGCAAATAAACTCTGTCTATTAGAGTGGGTTTTTATTATCTTAAATTTAAGTAATTTAATTTTATTTGAAACATTAAAAAATTGTTTTTATTTATTTATTGATTTACTTATTTAGGGTATTTATTTATATTTTATTTTTCACTTAACAGTAACGTACAAATTATTTGAAACAAAAAATTTCAAACTTGGCGTTTAGTACGGTTAGGTTGGGGTCCCAGGAATTTTCTCCTCCCTCCCCCGCTCCCCATTCTCTCTCCTCTCTCATAGAGCCTGTCACTGTCCCTCTTTGAAATAAAAAAAAATCACGGAACCAAGTACAAAAAACTTTTGAACTATAGGGTGTCTCAAAAGTCCCCGTACACCTATACATATATATTCTCTGAATAATACTTATCGTATTATTCAGAGATTATATATATGTAGGTGCACAGGGACTTTTGAGACACCCTGTATTTCTCCTCTCATCACAAAAAATCTTCATGCGAATTTCTTTGTCGAATTAATAAAAAATAATTAAACTGTTTCGAAATAACAAACGAGGAAAGAAAGCGCAAATTACGAAGTTAAGCCAATTTTCCAAAATTATTTTGTTGGTTGTTTCGTTTAACTTTACTTCGTCCACCAGAGGGCACTGCGAGACGGATCCAAAATAATTGCAGGAATATGAATCCAACATTCAATAAATTTAATAAAGGAAATGTATAATAACCAACCAACTAAATGTCTGAAATTATTTACAACAAAGTTTACAGTGTCACTTTTTGGCATAGTGTGTTGGATTTTCTTAGAAGTTGGTATTGTATTCCAGACACGTTTGTTGTGAGTATTTAATACAAATATAAATGTATATTTTCAGGGAGAAGGTGTATTAAAATTAATTAATATTAAAAAGGTCAAATTTGGTGTAACTAATTTATTTGTCAACTACAGAAACGTAGGTTTATAAATCATTTTGGGACCCACTTATTTTTTCTCGCCATACCCACGATTCCTGATTGGTTAATAATTACATACCACAATTTTCTACCAATTTAGAACTAACTAATCTAGTGTATTCCTAACCCGGCTTTAAGATTTACCATGATTGGCGCGACGTATGAAATAGGCGAGGGTTAAAATTTTCCCAACCGTCAAAAATCTAATGGGCACTAAACTACATATTAGTCGAAACTTCTTTGCAGCTAGTTTAATCTTAAATGTATTGTTTCTTAAACTTGAAATTGAAATAGTATATGGACTTTGTTTTGTTAACTGTTGTATTTTTAACTTCGCCACAAAAAACGCTAATCCAATTTATCAAATAGTCTGGCTTAAAGGTAGAATGTACCGGAAAACTTAATTTTGTATGAAAGGTAATTTACGTGGTTAGGGAAGTTATTTACAGAAATTAAACTAAATTAACAGTATTTTATAGTTTGTACTTTTTCTTTAACAATATTCGGTAATTATGTAGTAAATGTCATGACATGCATTTCGAGCAAATATTTTTTTCTAGTTTAATTTGATTAATTCAAATCTGAGCTTAATTTGTTGTCTGAATGTTCCAAAACAGAACCTACCCTAACTTACGCGATCCAATTTGCTGATGTATTTTGAGAATTTTTAAAATTTTAATATTTAAAAAAAATATTTGCGCAACAAATAAAGCAGATTTGAATGAAGCTCATCAAATTACACTAGAAAAATATTTCTTGCTAGAAATGCAGGTCGACACTTACCGTCGTGGCACTAACCGAATACTCATTACTCAGAATTAAAATTTAATTTTAATTTAACAGATTTTTAAATTACTTAATCTACTCGAATGACCGTATTTTGGTTTCAAAGCCCCTTTTGCTAAATTGAGCGTTACGTTGTGGCCATGTTGGAACATCGCTTCCCGTTAAATTAGCGAGGTTAATGGATTTTCCTAGTTTCGGTTTGAACCTTTCCCGAAAGATTTAACCTTCCTGGCTGTTCCCCCAGTATTAAGTGAGAAAATTCTGCTCCACTCCTAATCTTTGGTTCATTAATTGGATGAGGGACCCTCCTGAATTTAGATGCTTCATATCTTCGTGTAAAGCTGTAGGTCCCCTCCCTCGTATGACTTTTGCCGATACGGAGATTAGGCAAACCTAAAAATTTAGAATGTAAAAAATTCTATAAAATTAAGTTTATTCTCGGCTTAAGTAAAAACTCGAGATATATTTTCAAATTAACTTTCGTTAATCTTTGAATTATATCTGGTAAATTTAACTCCTGGTGAGGTTATAAAATGTATAAGTGTACAATTGGCTAAGTTGTAGAACTTCATTTTTTTAATAAATATCGGTAAAGTTTTCGCAACAGGACTTTCTTAAGACTGTGTACACTTTTTTCCAATGAAAAAGTAATGTAGAGGAAAATAAATCTACTCGCGTCACGTAAAACTGTTACAGTACTTTACAGCGACACTTTATTTTACAGGTAAAAGCAGGCTAAAATGGGATGTATTCAAAGAAGCGGACGCGTGAAGCTCGAATTTCTGAGAACCTGTCATGCTATAACAAAGCTTTTTCAAATTGTAAGTATTTTAAATTTTAATGATGACGC
Organism: Bathynomus jamesi; assembly: GCA_023014485.1. Lineage (NCBI taxonomy): Eukaryota > Metazoa > Arthropoda > Malacostraca > Isopoda > Cirolanidae > Bathynomus > Bathynomus jamesi. The sequence goes on along the minus strand of JAJOZX010001802.1, from coordinate 512,794 downwards.
GCGCGAAATGCACTTTTAAATTTAGTATTTCTTCTTTCGCCAACGCCATACATGCAGTAGTCCGTCCATCGATTCATTCTCCTATTGTATGGAGATTCTCCAAACAACGTTCCTCTAATGAAGGTTGACAAACGTCGCAAGTATTTTTTTATAAACTCTTCTGATCGTTTTGGGAATGTGTGTTCGAGAAATGTCCATAGTACAAAAGTAAAAGTCTGTAATGACTTTTTTTTTAGTTTATAAGTTTCGTAGAGTCGAATATCTTAATTCCGAGAACTGTACGAACTACATCGTGGGCGTGTGGCAACGCAACACCGCTTCGCGTTAGATAGAGAAGTTAAGCCGAGTCTGATTATATAGTAATTGGATTGGGTGATCTACCTCTGCGTTCACATGTAGCCAACCTTAAGTAATTCACCATGTGTTCGGATCCCAGGTAAAGCTACAGATTCCCCTCAGTCATAAGAGTTATACTGTAGACCAGGGGCTCCCAAACTTTTGTATGAGTTCTTCTTGCAGATCAAACTCCAAATCTGCGGACAGATTTTCGTATAAAAAAAAAATTAATGGAAATTTACTTTAATATAGTTAATGTTACTATTTTTCCAAAAGCTTAGAGACCCCCTGGAAGCTTCCTACAGACCCCTGCGGGTCTGTACAGACCAATTTGGGAATCCCTGCTGTAGACCACGGATTCCCAACATGTTGCTCGCGAGCACCACTGTGCTCCCTAACAGTCCGACGGTGTAATGCTAAAAACACGTTTGAAATGTTCATTAATTATTTGTAGGAGACAAAACATTTGTAATAAATGTAAGTTCTGTCAATTTTGTCAGTGTTTTGTAAAAGCAATTAGATTTTGTGTTTTTAGGGCATTAAAACCGGTTTGAAAGAATTGACAGTCGTTTGATTATTCCTAATTTTTGCAAGCATGTAGTGCTCGCTAGACCAAGAAAAAAGCGCGGTGCTCGTCAGATTGAAAAGGTTGGGAACCCCCTGCTGTATTGTTTCAAAAGAAGTTAACCCTTTACAGCATGAATTTTTTGTAGAGTTAAGTTATGAATGAGTGTATTTGACAGGTTACAAATTCGTCTATTTATGCAGTAAAGGGTTTAAAAACCCAAAATATCGAATTTCACTAGAAAACATCCTTTAAATTTTTTAAACATAACATTTAAGCCAAATTAAAGTTTGCATTTACTGAGTTTAAAATTATTATTACCGCTGTTTTAATACTATATATATTGATTTTCCAGGGTCTACATCTGTCACTTCTCCTGTACGTCTGTTTTTCGGACGACTACGATAGAGTATTCCATGGTTATGGTAGTTTGAACTTCGTCACAAGTTTTTATTTAATACTAATGAACCTGTCTGTCATTATTATTGGATTATGCTTCTTATACCCCGGTAACTTCCTCTTATATTATGTAAGTATTCATCGTTTTAATGTGTAAATTGAACGTTGTATTTTGAAGTGAATTTCATTCGGTGTTACTTTATTTCAGGAGTTGTTCATCTTCTTTTCTTCGTTATCGATATATGGATTTTTCTATGCTATCATGCCTAAAGCGGGTTCCACAGTCCTAGACCCTGAAAGTGTTGATAGCCTAACCAGTCATCCGGTCATAGCGAGGGAAATTGTCACGAGTGATGAAGTTCGTGTAATCCCAGCAATCATTATTTTGATTCAGTTTATGTTCGTGATAGCGCTTTACAGAGTCGGCCGAAGCCGGCGAAGGGACGAAGGGATACAAAACACGGGAGGAAACATTGAGGTTATTCGTATGGAGCATCTTGTTCGTACTAGTGATGAACGTCCGTCAACAACTATTCCTGACACTGTTGAAAGAATATCGGAAGTGCAAAGTACCTTTGCACGACGCCCTGGTCCTTCTGGTATTATTCCTGCAGATGATGCTGTTGCGGGAACTTCGGGTGAAGTTCCAAAATACCATGAGAGGGAGACTTCCACTCAGAGGCGTTTTAAATCCGGGGAATACCAACAAGTTTATGAAGAAACTTCCTTTACTCAAAGAAAAGCCTCGCTTTCTTCAGACAGTCAAACTACTACCGTTTCGTCAACGGGACAAAGTATCTTGGTTTCTACTAACGAAGAAGAACTTTCGGAAAGAAAATCTAGACCTAAAATAAAATGAATTCTTTACAGAATTGAAGTAGTCGTCTAAGCAAGATTAAGTGGTTTTAACTCGCTTAATTTCTTTGAAATAAATGTCGAATTAACTTTTTTTATAACTTTTCATTTTTAAAATATACTATTAAGATTGTTTGGAAAGTGTGGATTTTAAATTTTTCCCCTACTTCATCCTCTAATTTTGGCGAGTAGAAACTATAGACATTTTAGCAGTGCTGTTCCCGCTAACGCTAACTACCATGAAATTTAGCGCTGCTAACGTTAAGCATTTAAACAGTTACCGCCGCTAACGCTAATTTTGTGGCTTGCTTTTTTTTTTTAAAGCCCAATTTATATACGTTCTGCCTTCTGTAATTTACTTGCGCACACCTTAATATAATTGGTCGTTAAGGTACAAAAAGGACTTAGTCGACGGAAATGGGAAATTTTTATGTACGAGTAGAGTTCCTTTGATATGTCACTATATATTAATAGGAAAAAACCGATGGAAGAATAAATTCTATTAAATTTATAAGTGGTTTGAAAAATTTAGTGGTTAGCGATTGACTTTCTCAACTTAATGCCGCTACATGTTTTGCTAAACAACTCTGAAAAATACTGGCGCTAATTAGCGCCACTAATCCCAGCACTGCATTTTAGTCATGAATGTAGCCGAACATAATTCGGTTCAACTGTTTGGGTATTATCAGTACATATCACGGGTTTTTTGAATGGCAGTTGGAAAAAAAAATTTCGGAGGAAAAGTTTGCCTGGAAAAAATTTACAGAAATTTGGTCGAGATTTGGTTTTTCTTTACGTTGTCGTTAAAAAAAAACAAAATAGAAGCCTTGGTTAGATGGTTCTCCGTTTTACGTCTTTCGACCACCAGACTGCATTGAGTTCCCTTTAAAAGAATTGCGTTGGACTAAATGCACTAAGTGCAGCGGGCTGGTCACTAGACCTCTACCCAGATTTCTCATTGGCTTGGGACAGTCCATGGCTGGGTTCATTTAAGTTTAAAAAGAAAAACCTAATTAGGTAAGTAGTATGGGTGTGAAAAAATGAAATACAGGGCTCAAACTTGACTAATGAAACGGACCTAACAAATTAAATGGAAGCAAAGGCTTTCGGCATGTTCTAAAGTCTTCAGGTGCGAATGAAAACTTTACAGGTCGAAAAATTTTACTTGTAAATCCATTCGTCAATGAGGACTTGTTCCCTTAATTTAAATTCCTCATAATTGGTAATATTTTGCTAAAGGCTTATTATAACAGTCTTGCAGTAGAAGACTTAAGTATTGATTCAAACTAAATTCAGGTGTCGTATTCTGAGGTGGTGACCACTAAATATGTATCATTTGGGTAATATTTACCATATATGTATACGGGAAGTAATTACATGAAAAAAATTGTAACTGTATAGTGGTTAGCATCGCTGACTACAAATCCACCGATCCCCAGTTCGAAACCCGGTGACAACAGGCGGCGCGCAGCAAATTCAGCTGGTCATCCTTCCATAAACTGGTTGGTAGATAAATGGGTAATCTTGGGTAGCCTAGTGGTTAAGACGCTGGGCTGCTGATCGTGAGATCGAGTTCGGCCATATAATATGCAAAGGGTATATAATATGCAAAAGTAGCTTCATTTTTTCCAAAAAATTCAATGTTGCCACAAAGCTTCCTTTATGGAATTAAATAAAACCATTGGTAGGCGTTTTTATAATAGTTTTGGGTTGTCTAACCACGTCTGTAATATCAGGTCATTTGACGTAGTATAGGCGATTTTATTTCTACACATTTATTGCACTAGCCCAGTCAAGCTGACACTTTCCACAAGTTTTTGCGCGCACGTACGTACGTCCTCGAGTTATCCTTAAGCCCATACAATATAGCTGATAAATGCCATTTATTACCATTGAATTGTTCCCCGTTAAGAGCAGTTTGAATGTTTATCGGTAATCGGTGTTTGAAAAATTTCAAAATTTTGTTGATATCAACGGTACAGTAGTTTTAAATTTTTCACACTAATTTTTGCCGATTAACGTACAGACTGTTCTAAGCGGGTAAGATTCAACATTGATAAACAGCATTCAGCGGCAATGTGATACGGGCTTTAACCAAAATGAACCTCTCGTTTCTACTTCGATAACCGACCAGGCAGCCAGGGTAACCTAGTAGTTGGCCCTAATGGTGCAGAGTTCTTAAATTTTACCATTAAAGCACTCCTCCTTGGTCTCTTCATAGATTAGTGGTTCGGATCCCATGACAAGTTGTAGGTTTCCTGTGCCACATGACTCCTGGCTGTTAATACAAAGGCAAAATCTTTCTAAACTTTATTAGTGCTATTCTTTTTGGATGACCCCTCGATACCCTTAATTTTAAGAATATTTGATTTTACTCACGAACATAATGAAAACTGTAAAATACTTTATCACACACTACTTTAGAATAATAATGACATACGAAGGTAGGGATGTGAGATTGATGATTCCATTCAGTGAATCTGGTGGTACACGGAGCTCTTTTACGTGGTACGCCAGAGGGTTATAAATACGCAGTTTGCTAACTGATAACTACTTGCATGGTGTTTTCAAATATGATAGTAGTTCACTCCCTGTGGTTATGGTTGGGTGGTACCACCTTCCTTACTCAATGGTAATAGTACTTCGAAGGAGTACGGGGACCTAAAAGGATTGAGAACCATTTGATAGATGTTCCAATTTAATAACAGTAATCAAAAAACCAAATCTATCAAAATAAAGTTATCTTTGGCTCGAGTATGAACTTCATAGGATGAAATAATAATAACGATGATGATAAACGAAGCTGAGCCTGTTAATAAAGCATCGGTAGAAGAGATTCCGTTAAGGGTGGTAAGAATTTTGATGGTGATGCTGATAAAGATTCCGCTCGGGAAACATTCCCTTAGATTTAGAAGAACGTGAATGACATTGATGCTATTGACACTACTGGTAAGAAAGAGTTCCCTTGATAAGGATGCCAAAAATAATTTCAACATTGATATTAGAAATGCAATGTCCTTAAACAGAGATGAGAAGAAAAGTAAACCAAATGTGTCAGATACGTCAGAGTTCACAAAATTCGGTTTCACAAGTTGGACGTAATGGACAGTGAACTTTCAATGGAAGGAAACTCGCTTCTGCACCCTGTTGAAGAAATGTACAATTTCAGTTAAAACGTTCAAGTTAGTTTTCTGTACATTTTTATTATTTTTAAACTAGATAACACTTTAATTAGGTTTGTAAAATTGCCAAAAATTCATGCTATTTTAGCTAACTAAAGTAGTTTATTTCAAGGTTTTAGTTCCATAGTAATTAATAGAAGACCGACAAGTTCTTTATATTAATTTAATTATGCATTTATCGGTAGTCAATAAAAGTGTATTTATTGCATTATTATAATTATAAAACACTGAAAAAAAAACCTGTGTATTTATACTTGCGGTTCTTTATTCCTGATTTTTTTTTTTTTTTAAATTTATGGCCTAATGTGGTTCTCAGGGTGTTAAAGGTTCCCGACTCCTGGCCTATACAATGCTTTCTTAGTTGTCTCAATGTTCCTTTGTGATTGAAAGACGTAAAATGATATACCCAACCAACCATATTTATCTGTGAGCATTTAGATTTCGGTATTCATCCATTTTGCCTTTCATTCATCCATCTACCCAGTTTCATTACATTTCAGTTGGTAAGACGTGGTTGCTCAGGAAGGTTTAGGGATGTCAGATGAAATACATGAAGAGAGGTAATGGCTTTTTTCTTTTATAATACCCCAATTATTTCTTTTCAGTTGTACGTCCTTGACAATTGGTTTAGGTTAAGTCGTGATAACGAAAAATCACGACTTAGTCTAACCAATCGTCAAAGGCGTACAGTTGACCTAACCAGGCATTCAATTAATACAGTAAAACAATGGGGGTACTATAAAGGAAAAAGATCGAGGTAATTTATATTTTAGAATTATTGTAAGTGGTTTTTTGTATTAAAATCTGTTACTAATAAGTAGCGTTTAACATTGCACAGCTTCAACCAAATGTTATGAAGTTAGTTAAAATTGTATACTAGATAAATTCATTTGGGAAGTTGCTGGTTAGTTTTAAATTTTTAGTATTTATACATAATTTCATTCTAGTTGTGAATTCGCTTCGTTTTCGTTGATCATGGATGCTTAAAATAACTTTATTTCGGTAAATATTTAGTTTTGAGGATACCAGTATTTTTGGATTCCCCTAGAACAGGGGTGGGCAACCTTTTTAAGTGAGCGTGCCAAAATCGTCAAATCTTTGATGCCAAAGTTAATCTTTACCATTTTTTAGCAGAAAACATTAAGTTAAAATATAAAACTCAGCGAAGAATTTGGATATTTATTTATTTAATTTTTTTTTAAGGTGAGCCCGGGGAATCGCGTGCCGGAAAAAAGTCGTTGGCGTGCCACGTTTGGCACGCGTGCCAAGGGTTGCCCACCCCTGCCCTAGAACAACCACATGACCTAATGTAACTCTAATCCAGATATAAGTTTCTCTGATTTGTCCAAAATATGAAATTGACAGATCAAAATCTGGTTCTCAAAATTTAATATCTGCATTTATTTAATTTTAAAGTATGAATACCCTATACAGTATACAGGTATATTATAATTATAACCTTGATGAATTTGACAAGTCTAAAAATATTTTTTTCACTGCCATAATTCAAATTCATAAAAAAATAGTGAAGCAAAATTTACTTTGGGTTAAAATAAACTTTGAAGAAAATATTCTTTGATTAATTTCACCATTTTGGAAACTGTTCATGAATTGAGTCTCGATAGTTTTTCATCAGTAGAAAAAGCAAAAATTCCAGAATAGAGACAGTTCGTAAACTAGCGATAATTACAAACTTCTTAGCCTATTACAAAATTATTATCGACCCCGTTTCCAAACTACGCTTGGATCGTGAAAATTTGCCGGAAAGAAAATTTAAGAATTTGTAAACTCCAATATCTATTTTAATGAGTAACTTTTTCTTTAACTAGGGGTGAAGTTAAATATCTAATTATTTTTACTCTTATAGGGTTGAATAAGACCCTCCTTTGGTCACCCGGAAATTGTGGCCAAATTTTGGTGAACTGTGGTCTACAATTTCAGTATGTTTCACATTTCACGGCCTAATTAAACTTGTCGAGATTGTAAGTAATGCATTCGAACTAATCCTAATTCCTTTAAGTTCATATAGTTTTTAAATTTTATTTTATTTAAACACTTTGGTGTTTTGGCAAAGATAAAACTATAGTTTATTATTTACATATAAAGAGGCTTTTAAGTACTTTAGGTCTTCAATTGTCTTTCAGTTCTTTTGCAGTGTATTTGGTGTAGATTTATTACGACCTTCAATGTTTAATTTTTTGTAACTTCGTATAATAAACTTGTAGTTTCTTGGTCTGCTCATTTTTAGTTTGTAAATTATAACTATTGTTATTTTAAAGGGATCAACTGAAGATCAGGGCCCCTAGCATTCGTTAGTTAGCCTTATAAGGTTAACTAACGAAAATATCATGACTTAACCTAACCAGTCGTCAAGGGCGTACAGTTGACCTAACGATTGGCTAGGTTAAGTCATGATATTTTCGTTAGTTAGCCTTATAAGACTAACTAAAGAAGGCTGGGGTGACGGATCTTCAGGTGGTCCCTTTTAAAGTTTTTGTTAAACCAAATGAGCTCAAACCAGTTAAAAATTAACTAAAATTAATAATGGATGACTTTAAAGAATCATGAGTTGGGGGGTTTGTGTTGCTCCTATTTCATAGGAAAAGATTTCCCGGGGCCAGTATAAACTATGGCATTATGTAACTCTTATTTGCTGGTAAACAATTCGTTTTTACAGGGACTACAATTTATGGAAATTGGTTTAACCCATACTGTATTCCCATCATCGCTCTTCATCTTCCCAAGAGGTGGTTGGAGTGTGGGTTTCCATATCTGCATCTTTGTTGCCCAGGTCTACACTTACATTGGATATACGTTTCTTTCGTTCAGCTTGGAGCGTCAGACCATATTAGTGAGTGATAGTTTTCTATAGAGAACTTGTATCTAAAGGATTCTGGAAAATTTTAAAGAAAAGTTCTTTCATAATGCAATGAAATGTCAAATATATTAGCTAATTTTTGCAGTTCTAAGTATTTTTCTAAACATTACCAGTTTTATTTTTTTTATGCATGAAGGAGAGGCCAAGGGGCAAATGTCTGCAAAAGCGCCCCAATTCCCATAGAAGAGGCAAAATCAAGGTCCGGGGTTTTCGAGATGCCTAGACACACTACGTTTGAAAGATGGGAGGTCATAGACAGGAGGAAAGATGAATTGAGGAAAATTGTTAGAGTTCACAGGTTGAGTAGATGAAAGATTGAAAATATCGATTAACCTTTGCATGAGATAGTTGGACAGAAAAGGAATGTGTGTAGAAAGTCTGGTGCTGCGTGCTCTCCTTAACCCTTCAAATACGGGAAGCGTACATTAACGTACATTTAACCCTTCCCCCGTAGCCGAAGTGCTAAAGGAGAAGGCATGCAGTTAGAGTTCAGAAGAACAATGTCCGTTATAATAGCGATAGTAAAAAGAGAGAGGCAACATTGCAACGAAGAGAGATTGAAGACAATCGGTAAGAGGAGGGGAACTGAGATGAAAAGCCTTTGATTCCACCCGGTCAAGTACGGCTGTGGGCGTTGAGCCACCCTACACACGAGAAACGTACTCCATACAGGGGTGGCGGTCGGGTGCGAACAAGACCCCTGTGCAGAGAGCAACTGAGTCGGGGTGAAAAAACCGCGGAGGCGGTACAGCACTCCTAATTTCTTAGGTGTTTTAGAAAGAGTACGTGTGATCTTTCCAGGAAAGATCACGAGAAAAGGAAGGATTGAGTTGTGTGTTATTGAAGGTAAGGGGATAGTTTTGTGGAAGATTGTGACGAGTAGACAGATGGAGGAACTGAGTTTCTGAGGCACTGAAAGCCACAGTTTTCTTCCCTAATCAGATAAGAGTATAGCAGAAAGATCAGAGGTCAGGTGTCCCATAGCCATCCCACGCAATCATGAAGTGACTGCTGTGAGGGACGCTTTGTGAAGCGGGTGGAGAAGTGAGGAGTGGAATCCTCGGCAGAGGAGTGAATAGGACAGGAAGTGCGAATTAAAATATCATTAATAAATAAAAGGAAAAGAGTGGGTGACAGGACAGAACCCTGAAGAACACTACTGTTAATAGCTTTAGGAAGAACAATGGCCATCTACAACCGCAGCTATAGATCGGCCAGAAAGGAAATTAGAGATGAAGGCACAAATAGATGGATAGTGGATAGAAACCGGAGGAGGGCAATTTCGAAATTAAAAGATTTGTGCCAGTCTTTATCAAAAGCTTTTGATATGTCTATCGGAATAACAAGTTTCACCGAAATTCCGAAAGGAGGATGACCAAGAGTCAGGGATGTGCAAGAAGATCGCCAGTAGAGCGTCCCCTGCGGAACCTATACTGACGATCTGAAAGAAGATTGCGAGACGAGAAGTGTTGAAGAATCTCCTTATTAAGGACTTGTGGTAGGTTTTTCTAGTTTCATATGGTTGCATTTGACCTGGAATAAAAACGTGAACCATAAATCAAGTCCTTAATGGCTTAAGAACTTTTGTACACTTTTTCATACTGATATTACGACTCGGCGTTCTTACTTTATGGATTGTGTCTAAAGCTTTTTTATATCCTTGCGGATTTGTTTGTTTATGTATTCAGTATCTCTTCTAGAGTTCTTAATGACATTTAAACCGCATCTCTGGTAATCTTGTAAACAGTCGTTCATGAATGATTACCAAATTGCACATGGAAATCTTTTTTAAATTAAGCTGCAAATATGCTAAACAGTGCAAATCTTGTAGGAGGGTTTCTGGGGCCAGTAAAGGGACATTGCGTGTTTAGTGGTTTCCATGTTGCACTATTGTTGGCCAACTATTCAGAGTGCCCGGACTGTTAACTCGGGAGTTCACGACCACTCCCCCTTCCGTGTGGCAGAACGGGTTCTGGCTATGGCCTATCACTTGTTAGTCGGTCTGGAATGTTTTCGAAGAGCGAAATTTCAATCTAAGTTGCTACTCTAATATATTAAAATGCAAATTTTATTGTAATATTGATGAATTAATCACTTTGAAAACAGAATCTTGAGCGTTTAAAGAACAAATTTTTGCGGGACACTAGAAATGGAATGATCAAATACTTCCTCGTGGATGAGGAAAATATATAGAACCAGAAATTCTCCAATATTTTTAACTTTCTTTTTTTTCTCCAGGAATTTCTTACGATGATCTTCGTGATGTATTATTCAATGTCAATGTTCATCATCGTAGATGTGGCGAATGTAAAATTAGCAGATTTAGAAGAACATTTATTCTTGTACTCTCTGATGCATGCCATTTGCCTACTTCAATTAATCTTAATATTGAAGATGGATGTAATGCAGAAAAAGTCAAATAAGAAAAAACTTGAACAGCCAAAGAAGACAGCAAATTTGCAGAAACGCCAAAGGAAGTTCGTGTTCCCAGGGAGTGTTTATAGTTATCCTGACATTCCTTTAGAGGTTTTGAGGGCATCCAGAGTGTCTTCAACGGAGAGCTGGCAACTACCCAAAAAACATTTGAAACGTCTGCCATGGTACACAAAACTGAAGATCCTGAAAATGTAAACGAAGGTGATCCCCTGTTAGGTGAAGAATCGGGTCAACGTAGTGAAGTGGTACATAAACTTGTAATACTCGATGAAGGTTCGAATAAACGCAAGCATTCTACACGTGGAAAAACTTCTGACCTTAATCGGTGCAGCGTACTTTCAACAATATCTGAAGGTTCCAACGAGAATTTAGCAGGAGCTGACGCGCACACACGACCGTCTTCCTCTACAGGAGGTGATGAAGGTGCCGTATCTTCTGGCTATACTACGCTACCAACAACTTTAGTTGGAGGTGATGAAGGTGCCGTCTCTTCTGGCTATACTACGCTACCAACAACTTTAGTTGGAGGTGATGAAGGTGCCGTCTCTTCTGGCTATACTACGCTACCAACAACTTCAGTTGCAGGTGGTGAAGGTGCCGTCTCTTCAGAGACAGACACTTCTGGCGATCCTACGCTGACAACAACTTCGGTTAGAATATCTGCTACGCAATTAAACCCGGGGGAAATTCCAGTCACCTTCAGCTCTTCAGGAAGATTTTGTAATTTCTTTACACTGAAGTTTGAAAATGTTTTTAATTTGGTTCTTGTCTATTAGAATAAAACATATTTCGCACATTTGCAACATTTTCTCTTTCCAGAATCTCTCGACAGATGTGCCAAAACAAGAATACTTTCCAAAATGCTTTTATTTCTTTTAAAAATATATCTGGAATCCCTTAATGATTAGGTTTATCTCCAATATACTCTTGCTTACAGCTAATGTGTGTCTTGGTTTACTATTTTAGGGTTCCAAATTTTAAAATCTTAGTAGTGCTTATAAGATTTTCTTAATGGATTTTCTGCTATATTTTCTATATGGAATAAATTTTCTTTAACCGAATTGTATTCATAACCTTATTTAGTGAAGTTCAATTTTTAAATTTTTAGTGATGTACTAATGTATAGGTATTGGTGGTATCGGCCCGTTTTGCCAATGTATTGGCTGTGAAATTGTGGCCGATATTACCGATACCACCAATACTTTATAAAAATAAATTTATAAAAATATTCGATTTTGATCCTATAAATTCTCTAAACTCTGGCATTCTTGATAACTCAGATGAAGGATAAGTAATTAACACGGTGAAACCAAATAGAGCTGCTGGTCCCAATAATGTTAGGATTCTCAAAGAAGGGGAGGACAGCTTAGCTGAGGTACTATTGTTTTAACTGGTACATCTATTAATTATGCAGAAATACCTGAAAATTGGAAAAAAGCAGATGTACCCATTTACAAAATAAGGGTAGTAAAGACGCGGAAGAAAATTAGTTTAACGTTAAATATCATTGGTAGGAAAGATGCTAGAATTACTATAAAGAATAGTATTAAAGAGCATTTGGAAAGTTTTTTTAAATTTTACTTAAGTTCCCAGCATGGATTTAGCTCAGGAAGGTCTTGTTTGTCTTGACTTTTTAGAGTTTGTCACTGAACAGGTAGCTAATGGAAATATAGATTAGTGATGTATCATGGTACCTGTCAAAGTATCGGCAAAATTTTGATATCGATACCTCACTAATTTTCAGTACATTATATAATTGCATTTCTTTTAGTGCAACAATCGCATTTACCATATTTTAAGCCTCAGACGCTACAAGTAGTAAGACGCATCCTATATTTAGCAAAGAATATTTAGGAAAAAAATATTTCGAAGATTTATCAGCCTGACAAAAAATATATTCCCATAACTATTAAAAGCACATTAAACAAAATAACATACGAGCCCTCGTGATTTTTGGAGACGTTTTTCAAGGGGGGGGGGGACATTAAAGTTAGGAACTTGGTGCTAGTGGGATTTTATGCAGGAGACATGGTGTGCTGGAACTACTACTACGTGTCACTCCTCTTTAGCTGATCTTTTTCAATGTTTCATCTACTTATAAGCAGTCCAGCATGCTCTTAAACACACACCTCTCTATTTGAGACTACGCATTCTTTTCAAAAAAGGCATCGTGAGCCTCCAAGACCTTGATTTCGGCTCATAAGGGTACATTTTTTGAGAGCACTCGCTCTTGGCTCCTTCCCCACATTAAAAAAAGTTTGGCCCATTAGGAACGCCGACTCAAACCAAGCGACGCGGGGTCTAGTCCCTTTACATTTCCGGCTTTGAAGCATAGTATTTTGATTTAGATTATAAAATTGATTGCACAAATGGTAATTTTAGTGTTTTCGTTCGACCTTGTGCGTGTTGACATTTTACACCTTACTCAGATGCATTTCATATTTCGGAGAACTCATTACTCAAGAAAAAAAAAAAAATTAACCAGCACGGAAGTAGCGTAACCAAGCTGGGCATAAGTTAACTTGGATACTTTAGATTAAATTAACACGAATTGAATTAAACCTGTATAGTCGAACCTCTTGACGTCATGCATTTTAGAGAATGTTGTGTAGCAAACGCCTCGATTACCTTGGAGTGCCACGGAGATAAAGGTCTCCAAATTTTAACTTAGTCGATGCAATGTTACTTCCAAAAGCACGTTAAAAGCTAAAAATTGTTTATTCAATTACACCAATGTTTCTCAAACTATCCAACGCCCCATTCAAAAAGTGGAGGGTATCGGACGCTCCTTTCATTCCAATTGCAAATAGTATTCATGGAATAATTTACCGAGTCAGTGCAAGATATTAAAAAAGTTTAATTTACTGCAGTACATGGCCTGCTAAATTTCTACATATGCTACGTATAACAGTATTGAAAAAGATTTGTAGCCATTTTTTCCCTCCGCTAATGTCCTCGGGCCCCACTTCAGGTCTTGCGGCACCAGTGGAAGAGGGCGCCCCTTTTAAGAAACAATTAAATCTTTCAAAGTCAGTTTATGCTCACAGCTAAAACTATTGGGTGGGAGCAGAATTTTAAGACGAAACTGGGAATGCGCAATTCACTACGACTAGCTACAGAGGAAAATATGGTAAAACTCCCACATACATGTCGAGTGAAGGAAAACATGCCAGATCTATTTCCTCAAGATGGTCTTTCAAAATGTGATTACTCGGGGTTGTTTAGACTTGCGCTTTAAATTTCCGAAGTTTCCAGCGCTGAAATCTATTATTACGCAGTAGTCACATTTTACATAGGTATGGAGAGGCTTAATAGCACTGCCTATTTTTTTTGTAAAAAAGACTGCGGAGTCTATAACGGTCTTAAAAAAAAAAATCGGTATAAAATACAGCATTGTTCATAATCAACTACTTCAAGTTTATTTCAAGTGCCGAGAAAAGTTGTGCGCCGCCTTATCTGAAGTTACCAAATATATAATTAGTCCTTATTTAAACAAAACCAATCTTTATTTATATTCAAGTGGGAGAAAAATTTAATTTCTAGGCCTAAATATCTAACTTTCACCGTTAAGTAAAAAAAATTAAGCGAAGTTTACGGTGTTATGGTAGACTTTTCCCCATAACAAAAGCAGCAGTATTGGATATTTTCCGTTTGACTGCCGCCATTGAAACAATTAAACTTTGTATTTTAACTGAAATGTCTTGATACAAAATAAGTTACTTTATAAAGAGCTTCTTAATTTTCCCCTTCAAATTTTGTTTCTTAAACAATTTTAATTACCTTCAAGATCCATGCTTAATTTTTAATCGTACTCGGAAAAATAAGGGGATCACCTGAAGATCAGGGCCTCCAGCCTTCTTTAGTTAGCTTTATAAGGCTAACAAAAATATCACGACCTAACCTAACCAATCGTCAAGATCGTACAGTTGACCTAACGATTGGTTAGGTTGTGATATTTTCGTTAGTTAGCCTTATCAGGCTAAGTATAGAAGGCTGGGGGCACTCACCTGTTTCAATGGCGGCAAGTCAAACGGAAAAGATCCGCATTATTTAACGAAAACATTTATGGAACCACTTCCCGTTTGTACTAACTAGTTAAGAATCTCAAAATAGGGGAAAAATCTGGTTAAGTCAAATTGAGTTTAGACAACCTTCAGCACAAAGCGTATCAACGAAATATAGTTTGCAAGACTGCCCTTCAGCGTGACCCTTTAAGTCATTTTTCCATTCGAACTACATTCACACAAGCTCCCAAATACGCTTTAAATTAAGTGTCAACTTCATTATGCACAAACCAACCGGGCCCGTAATCAGAGGGGAGGGGGTAAAATGGGCCCCCCTTGACAGGAAAGGTTCACTTTGGTAACTAGTTATAACTTAGTGATATGTTTAACATTATTCAGCAACTTTTTTGCGAAACTTCACAAACTAACCTATTTTAAACTATGTTGAACCCCCTCCGTAGTAACTAAGTCGTTGCAGCAAAATGTCCGCCTTTCTACAATTTCGACCCCCTCCCACACTTTATGCAAGTCCTGGCTATGAGGCTGTCAACCAATAAATGTTGAACGGTTGGTTGTAACAAGAGTAGTAATTAGGTATTTAAAGTTTCGTAAAGAGATCGCACAAATTTTCCATTATTTAATACAGGCTTTAATCGAAGCACACAAACAAGTTACAAAAGTTTAAAAAAGCTCATTATGAAAAACAAATCTTAAATTCTAATTCAAAGTAACAAATCGACTAGTTTCATCAACGTAAAAATTCCCTTCGCCTAGCGCCTATTCCGGTTCCTGTTCAGGTTCAGGTTTATCTTCACTCGAATCCGCTTTCTTGGATGCAGATTCCTCATCGATAATATCGCTAACATCATCTAAACTCGATAAACCAGCCATATCGGTAATACTAGGTCGAACGGCTCCGATAGCACCATCGTCTCGATCAGAAGGTAGACTTTTATCATCTTTCGATTTACCAACATCCGCCAAACCCGCAGCTTCGGGTTTTTTGCTAGAATCCATTTCACTATCAACATCTTTGGAAGTGTTCTCTCCAGAATTATCTTCAAGCACTTGGCGTTCCGCATCATTGTTAGATTCGCTGCTTTCATTACTTGGAACTACATCCACAATTCCAGTATCAGTAGTAGTGTTATTTAATGAGAGGATTACTTCTTCGGTGTGCATGGACGAAAGACTTAGACCACTATCGGTAGCAGATGAGGAAAGCTCACTAGGTAGATTTGGCATTTCGCTCTGACTAGAGTCTAGTGCCGATGCTTCTGTTTTACTACTATCCAGGCTTGATGTCAGTTCTCCACATTCAACGGTTAAGTTACTTTGTTCTTTCTTTCTTGCTCCACCTACTGCACCTTTATCTTCTGGTTTCTGACTTTCTGCTTGAGAGGGGTGCTCAGTACCAAGTGAAGTGGTATTAGAACCGTGTATGGAGGACTGCTTTCCACCATCTCTTTCACTAGTTTCCAGCGTTGCAGCGGCAGAGTCGCTTTCAGTAACATTAACGGATGGAGCGGCAGAGTCGCTTTCAGTAACATTAACGGATGGGGCGGCAGAGTCGCTTTCGGTAACAGTAACGGATGGGGCGGCAGAGTCGCTTTCGGTAACAGTAACGGATGGGGCGGCAGAGTCGCTTTCGGTAACAGTAACGGATGGGGCGGCAGAGTCGCTTTCGGTAACAGTAACGGATGGGGCGGCAGAGTCGCTTTCGGTAACAGTAACGGATGGGGCGGCAGAGTCGCTTTCGGTAACAGTAACGGATGGGGCGGCAGAGTCGCTTTCGGTAACAGTAACGGATGGGGCGGCAGAGTCGCTTTCGGTAACAGTAACGGATGGGGCGGCAGAGTCGCTTTCGGTAACAGTAACGGATGGGGCGGCAGAGTCGCTTTCGGTAACAGTAACGGATGGGGCGGCAGTCGCTTTCGGTAACAGTAACGGATGGGGCGGCAGAGTCGCTTTCGGTAACAGTAACGGATGGGGCGGCAGAGTCGCTTTCGGTAACAGTAACGGATGGGGCGGCAGAGTCGCTTTCGGTAACAGTAACGGATGGGGCGGCAGAGTCGCTTTCGGTAACAGTAACGGATGGGGCGGCAGAGTCGCTTTCGGTAACAGTAACGGATGGGGCGGCAGAGTCGCTTTCGGTAACAGTAACGGATGGGGCGGCAGTGTCGCTTTCGGTAACAGTAACGGATGGGGCGGCAGAGTCGCTTTCGGTAACAGTAACGGATGGGGCGGCAGTGTCGCTTTCGGTAACAGTAACGGATGGGGCGGCAGAGTCGCTTTCAGTTGCTACAGCAGTAGAGTCGCTCTCAGTAGTTAGAATCTTGTCGCTTTCAGTAGCAGCCGCAGAGTCGCTAGGTTTTTGTTCTACCCTGTTTAAGGATGAAATTTAAAAAAAAAAAAAATTTGAGTATTTATGCCTACAATAAGGAAGTTCGTATTCTTATGTACATGAACGAATTAGCTCTTAACGCATACGCCCTGCTAAAATTTAACTTCGGTTGCGTATGTGCGCTAGTGCTCGAAATCATATCTATACGTCTGAAATCATTTATACATTAAGTACCTCCGAAGTTTCTAAATTTATGCAACCTAAGTTTTAACTACATTAAATAGTGTCAATCTGAGCCCAGTAAAGCCTAAAACTTAAATTAAAACATGGGGGGGGGGCACGCTTAAGATTTAATTTTACCAATAAAATTGAATAGTGGTTTAATGTAGAAATAGCATCGTACACCATTGTAATAGAAAAAAAAAAGCTACACTTCAACATAATTTATCCTTATTACGGAGTACTAGTAATTTGCATTAAAAAAGTTAATTTGAAATTACCGATAGTTTCCCATAAACTTTGGATTTACAGTTAACCTCAAGCACATGATAAATATACTCTAGCATTAGCTTAATTATAATGGCCCACACTAGTGATTTTGTTCAAATTAAGATCACTTACCCCGATTTCAATCCAGTGTTTGCTTCCATCTTGATTATTTCTGTTGGACGAATTGAAGTTTTACTAAACAGAGTCCTACAGAGTCAAAAACGGGAAGAGTAAAGGATTAATTTAATTTCATATTGTTAACCCATATCCCAATACCTATATTTGAAGCAAGTTTAAACAATTTATATAGGTTTTTGCCTCTAAGATAATAAACAGAACTTGCAGATCATAACCCATCATTTCATATAATACAACAATCCACAAGATTGATTTACATTCTAAAGAAAAACAATCTTTTTCTAAGGTATTCCTTGTGCAAATTTATTAGAGAATTTTTTGATCTATTAAAATAGTATTGGGTAATTACTATTAGTTTTACCCCTGCGGGTCGATTTTGATAATAGGTTTTTCTAGTGTATTTTGGCGAATTATTCAAATCGACCATTTTTTATGCAAATGAATTATTGAATGCCCGGTTAAGTCAACTGTACACCCTTGATTGGTTAAGTTAAGGAATTCGTTAGTTAATGAAAAGCTCACTAAACCCACTAACGAAACGATTGGTTAGGTTGTGATAAAAGGGCGCACAGTTCACCTAACCGGGCATTTAATAATTAATTTGCACAAATGAATGTCAGATTTGAGTAAAAAATACTAGAAAAATAATTACCACCATACTTTCAGTATTTAAATTAATCCAAAAATTGCTTATAATTTAAGTTAATATCAATTTGTACAAAAATACCAAAGAAAAAGATTTATTTAAATTCTACATAAGAGCCCGACCTTGTGGTTTATATAAAAATTAAATAATGGGTTATAACCGACAAAATCCCAACTTGCTTTAAAACGAATTTAACTAAAATCACAAGATAAAATTAATTTTATTCATTATAATTTCAATAAGTTATTTTTTCCATTAACACTATGATAATCCACAAATGAACTTCAGCCCATTATATTTTTCACTCCATAATGCAAACACATACAAAAATTAAAGTATCATAACTACTCATATCCCTTTGACTAAAACAAATTAAATATAATATTCTTTTACAAGCAATAAATATAATTCATGTACTTACTTACGGATGAACTGGTTCACTATGATGCTTAACACCATATCCTTGGATGACAATATCTTTGAATTGTTGTTGTTGTTACTATTAATTATTATTCGGTTGGTTGTTTTACTTTTTTTGTTGATGTTACCTCCATTAACATCTGTTCAAGCTTCATACACTGCTACATATGAAAACTACATTGCATATTATTTTAAAACTATAACCAGAAGGAGCAAAGAATTTCACGAGAGATAATGAGGTGAAATACAATACATTTATTAATTTAGCCTTCATCACCAGGTTTCTTACTTCTTCTTCTTCTTCTGTAGTATTATTAGTCCCATTTATATGGGGTCGCTGTTGCGGATACTTCTCCACTCCGCCCTACCCTGCGCCATCTCCTCCGTCAGGTTCTTCTCCCTCATGTCCATCCTGATGCGATCTCTCCACCTCATCCTCGGTCTTCCTTTCTTCTTCCTCCCAGGCACTTCCATAGATAACACCCTCCTCCCAACGTAGTTCTCGTCCCTTCTCATTACATGCCCATACCATACCAATCTTCTCTCTTGAGCCTTCCTTGGTTCGCATGCCATCCTCTGGTTTTGGCAATAAATTTTACGGCCGGATGCCCTTTCTGACGCCAACCCTCCTCTTTTATCCGGGCTTGGGACCGGCTGGAGAATGGGCTGGCTTGCCCACCCCCATGTATTCTTGCGGTTCCTTTCGACATTGTATCACAGTCTGCAAATTAAAATAGTTCCTCTACACCTCTACAAAATTTCACACACTTCTGTGAAATTCAGAAAAGCCAGTCAGTCAATAAATTTACAAATTAACAGGCACCAAAATTTAAGATTCACATCTGAAACCAGTGGCAAAACCTATCAATATCTAGTCGGTCCACGCTCACATTATAACGTAAATAATTTCATACAAACAATTTGCGATGGAAATTTTTAAGCCAGTAAGACCTTAACATTTTCTGTAAGCCCAAAATTTCGCTGGCTGCGGTATTTTAGTAAATTTATAGTGTAACTGGCTTTTCCTCGCTTTCACAAAAGAGTATGAAATTTTGTAAGAGCATAGTTTGATTAGATATAGGTAGGCTTTGCCAGTGAGTCAAACTTTGTGAAGGCTGCATTTAAAACATAAGTGGTTCGTGAGCTTTTGATGTCTATGGTTTTTCTTATAAATTCATGGACCGACCGGCTTTTTCTCAACTTCACAAAAGAGAATGTAATTTTGCAGAAGAGTGATCTGACTATATATAGGTAGGCTTTCGTATAAACCTCCCGTTACGATGAAGTAAAAAAATGATTGAAACTAGAGAAACCTCTTCAGTATCTGTAACAATGCAAAGAAATCTGTGCCCTCATGTTTAGCTCTGTATTTCAGTTTGCGTAGTGTGAGAATTTTCACAAAAGTTTTGAAGTACTACACACAGTGATGGGCATCGATACACGAAAATCCCTAAAGCGATACCGATACATCGATACTCGTAAATCGTCTAAAGCGATACCGATACATCGATACTTTATAGATGGCTAAAGCGATATCGATACCGATACAAAAGTATCGCCCGATACGTAACGCCGATACATGTATCGCGACACTGCCCATCTCTGACTACACATTATATTTAATAAAAAATAGTCACCTTAAAAATCCTTCATAAGCAAAGGTTAGAGAAATTAACCTTAGTATAATGGAGTACCAATCACTACCCTTAAAATCTGAACCTCTCCTTGGTTGGTCCTTTCATGAAAAACTAAATTTAGGTACATATACAAATCCTACCTCTATCCAGTTGGTCCACATTCACGAGCCTTTTAAATGAGTCTTTACAAATTTTGATTCACTCACTACCTTCGGATGTAAAGCTCAAAATTTTTATGACCGTTTTCCTGTAAATATTTTGACGCACTGGCTTTTCTAGGTTTCATCATAGTCAAAATAGTATACTATTACAGTACATGTATTATATGTTTAACACATATAATACAGGGTGTACATAAAGTCAGGATCTATTTTTGTGAAGCACTTGGAAATTATATGGAATTCAATCATAAAATGATAAAGTGGTAACATTTATTAAATAATTAAGAGTAGGATTCGACGTGACGCCCATCAGTATCCCTGCACAGCTCAAATCGTTCCGCAGCATTTCTAAACACAATCTGGAGCATTTGCGGGGTTATGTTATCTGCAGCAACTCGTATACGTGTACGTAAGTTTTCAAGACTCGTAATCTTCGTCTGATAGACGTGCGATTTGATAAAGCCCCATGCAAAGAAATCTAAAGGGGTTAAATCTGGTGATCTCG
The DNA here is from genome assembly GCA_023014485.1 of Bathynomus jamesi. Taxonomy (NCBI): domain Eukaryota; kingdom Metazoa; phylum Arthropoda; class Malacostraca; order Isopoda; family Cirolanidae; genus Bathynomus; species Bathynomus jamesi. Next base: position 491,799 of record JAJOZX010001802.1, on the reverse strand, counting down.
CTGGCCAAGGTCTGTTGCTTCCGCGTCCGATCCAGCGATTTGGAAAACGTCCATTTAGATAATCCTGAATAATTTTGGCATAGTGACAAGGAGCACCATCATGTTGATAGACGACGGTACTAACAATCCTATCCCCGTCGTCTATCAACATGATAGTGCTCCTTGTCACTATGCCAAAATTGTTCAGGATTATCTAAATGCCAGTAAATGGACGTTTTCCAAGTCGCTGGATTGGATGCGGAAGCAACAGACCTTGGTCAGCGAGATGACCAGATTTAACCCCTTTAGATTTCTTTGCATGGGGCTTTATCGAGTCGCACGTCTATCAGACGAAGATTACGAGTCTTGAAAACTTACGTACACGTATACGAACTGCTGCAGATAACATAACCCCGCAAATGCTCCAGAATGTGTTTAGAAATGCTGCGGAACGATTTGAGCTGTGCAGGGATACTGATGGGCGTCACGTCGAATCCTACTCTTAATTATTTAATAAATGTTACCACTTTATCATTTTATGATTGAATTCCATATAATTTCCAAGTGCTTCACAAAAATAGATCCTGACTTTATGTGCACCCTGTACATAAAATTCAATGCATCATACCATACCATAATTCACCGCCTGTCCACCTGTCCATCTCCTTTTCAGGTCCAAACGAAACTTGGTGACAACACCCGCTGAGACTCTGGGACCTCTGGAGTGTTTTTAGCAACTTTTTTCAGGTAGGGTCTCTCCCCTCCCCCCTCCCAAATTATGTGCTAAAACACGAAGCAATTAAATTTCAAGATTTTTGTCCATTGGTCTTGGGATGTGGAACTCAAAATTTTGATGGCTGCTTTCTTTCGTGAATTTGTTGATCTACTTTTCCGGCTATTAGAAATATATAAAATTTTATAGAAGCGTGGACTGGTGGCCTTCCCTATCATTAAAGCCTAGAAGTACACCAATTCCCAATAAGTTTCTACAGTTTCATACACTTTCGTGGAATGAAGAAAATCATGTTGGTGAATAAGTTTAGAAAAGAACGTGGCCATCATAATTTTTAGCTACGCATCGAAAGCCATGGTAAGTAAAAATAAATGACAAATTGCTTTTGAAATTTAACTGCTTCGTGATCTTCAAGTAAAATCTGTGAAGCTGCATTTAAAATTTAAGTGATTCGTGAGCTAATTGTAAATGTTAAACTCTATAACTCGCTTAAAATTTTCTTAAAATAACAAGACGCGCCTTCGGGTAGGGCTTGTGATCACTTCGTGATCTACTGCCGGCCAAATCTTGATAGATCCGACCGTAACGGCCGACTGAGCGAGAGACATTAGTTCCACCCACTTTACGCGAGTCAGCCAATCATAACAGCCAACTGAATAAAAGAGATATTTGTTACTACGCTCAACTACGCTCAAAACCGCGCAAAGTTTTTTTTATTTATAGATAGAGTTTCATGGATTTGCTTCGGGATGACGGCTAACAAGAAGCAAAGTAAAACCCTGAAAAAAGTTAGCATCTACCTGAAAAATGATTTCTTCTCGCACTGTCAACTTTACATCTCCATGAGCCGAGTGGGAAAATCAAAAAATGTAACAATTCTCTCCAAAATTGGATTATGTGAAGGAAAAACGAAAAACTTTTACCAGCACTGAAGTGTTTCACGAGTTATTGTCGAATAAAAAAGAAAAAAACTGCCTCAAAATTTTGTAATTTTGAAAAGTTATTTTTAATAATGTTTGCAACAAATTGGAGGCAAAGTAAACCATTGGGAATTTTTACATTTTTTGCATTCTTCTTTTTTGAGAATAAAACGTGTTTCCTAAACAATATTCTAGATTATAATAGCGACACATATTAGTACCATGACTATACAGTAAATATGTGTTGCCCAAAGAGCAGGAACTAGTAAAATATCCCGTCCATAAGGCGGGTTTTTTCGCTAGTTATGTAATAATTTTTAGTCAAAAAAACCTAAAATAAAATAATTTACAATTTTAATGTTTAAGTGTATATTCATATGGTAATACTTGAGAAATGACCAATGAAAGCGATTGGGTTTATTTACAATACACTAAAGCCAGTACTCACGCCTTGATATAGGTTGAACTGAGTCATAATTATTGTTATACAGTATATCTTCTTCTATACTATAAAAAGGGAGTCCTGTCCGTCCGTCTGTCTGTCCACCACTAAGATTTTCATTGCTGCGTTCTTTTCTATAGTTTTATTGACCGAATAATAATTACTGAAGTTCAATTATTTGGTCAATAAAACTATAGAAAAGAACGCAGAAATGAAAATCTTAAGCTTCACATACGAACCCATTGTATCAAGATTTGTGAAACTTAAGATTACACTGGTCAACAAATTTTAAGGAATTTTTTGTATCTTTAATGAAAGTAGCCGATTCTTATGTATTTTTGCATGCTGAATTTGAAAATGATAGTGAAATTGTTTAATTAGTTCGCGTTTTTAAGATATCATGGTAATTATTGTGTAAGTACTGGTAAAAATTTATCCCACAACATATATGTATTTTAAGGAGCACACTCACTTCAATGTCGTTTCCTCTTGGCCTGTCTCTTGTACTCTGACTGTGTAGTGTCTTATTACTGACCAGCAGAAATCAGCCAGCATAGATGAATTCCACTTGCCCTGGTAACGTTTCTCAAGAGCTGAAATCTGCTGATGAAAACGTTCCCCATGTTCGTCACTTACTTCACCAAGGTTTGCCGGGAAAAGTCGAAATGGGAATGGAGGAAATGAATTTTTAGAGACATGTTACATCCCATTCTTTGGTACGCCTTCAACATATTATCCACCAATTCATCTGCATTTGGAGCTCTGTTGTTTCCAAGGAAATTTTGCGACACTGACTTGAACGAGACCCAAACTTTTTTCTGCGCCCTCCAAAAGTGTCTCGAAATGTTCATCTTTCATCAGATTTCGTATATGAGGACCAACAAATATGCCTTCCTTGATTTTTGCCTCACTGAGTCGAGGGAACTTCTGGAAAAGATACTTAAATGCCTTTCCATCCTTATTGAGTGCCTTCACAAAATTTTTCATAAGCCCTAACTTAATATGTAACGGTGGTAGAAGTATTTTGCTTGGCTCTACTAATGGCTCGCACGAAACGTTTTTCACACCTGGCACTAAACGTTCTCTTAGAGGCCATTCCTTCCTTTCATAATGCTGTGACCTAGCACGGCTGTCCCACTCGCAAAGGAAGCAGCAGTACTTCGTGTAACCCTGCTGGAGACCAAGTAACATGCCGACCACTTTCAAATCACCACATATGCTCCATTTGTGAGCGTTGTAGTTTATGTGGTGAAGCAGATATTGCATATTTTCATATGTCTCCTTCATGTGGACAGAATATCCAATTGGAATGGCAGCTTTTTCGTTTTTGTTATGAAGTAGTACAGCCTTAAGGCTTAGCTTAGAGGCATCAATGAACAACCTCCATTCGTCATCTCTGTATGTTATATTTAGAGCATTCATTAAACCAACAACATCTGTACACACCACGAAGTCACCATGTTTGATGAAGAAAGTCTCCAACGTGGATTGCCTAGTGCGGTACATGGATATTTGGACATCATCATGAAGAAGATGCCACTGTTGAAGGCGTGAGGCGAGCAATTCTGCCTTAGACTTCGGTAAGTCCAAATCTCTGATGAGGTCATTCAGTTCGTGTTGGGTGATTTTATGCGGTTTTGTAGACAGTTCACTGGGCACAAAGTCGGTATCTTGTGATGTTGTGGGATGTGCAATGTCTTCATCTGTACTCGTTACAGGATGCTCTTCGTCATCCAAATCGAGGGTGTCTGAGGAGGTAGGAGGATTGGGCACAGGTATGTCTTCGTTATGGGGCACAGGTCGAATGGCGGATGGAACATTAGGATACTTGAGGGTCCATTTCTTCTTCTTACTAATTCCACGTAATGGCGGAACCATGCAGAATAAACAGTCATCCACGTGGTTACTTTGTTCCCTCCACACGACGGGGATGCCGAAGCCCATTGACCTCGGTTTCCCATTGTACCACTCAAGTAATGTAGTTGCACATGTAATGCAGCATATATGCGGCGCCCACGTTTTGTCCTGATCTCCTAATTTGCACTTAAAATAAAGGTGGTACGCTTTCTTGATGGCAGGTGTTAACGTCTTCTTTTGCGATTTTAATGTTACTTTGCCGCAAATATAGCAAAAGTTATTTGAGTCATTAACGCATTTACGTGGCATTTTGCTTATAACGTCAATGAGAAACTGATCGCAAGATTACGCTTTAACACGCACTACACTCTATATGTCATGAACTAACCACAGGTGCAAATTACGAGGAAACACTACAAAAGCACTATGTCAAAATGTGAAATAACGTGTCACCACAACAAGCGTCACTCTAGAACTGAGCTAAAGGGATTTACGATGTACTCAAGATGGCGCCAGACAACGAGGTTGCCAAACGAGCACATTCTACAGTGTTGCCATATGTTATGCTTCAATGATATTCATTTCAATTGGGAAATAATGAAAACAGGGCACCCGTGTATCTTCTAAACACGAACCAATCATGCAAAATGAAGGTAATTTTCGGATTCAGCGACGTCGAATTACTAAAGAAATGATGGTTTCATCGAAGATACATTTTGGCTGTTGATTAGTGAATTATCATTGCTGGATTCTTTTCTATAGTTTTATTGGCCAAATAATTGACCCCCCAGTAAGTGGGAGGGCCGAAGGCCCGAGCAATACAGCTCTAGCTAAATGGGTCCATCGAGCCCACTTTAGCTAGTATTGCTAAAACATTATAAATAATATTTTGTGCTGCCAAACTTTGTAATAATAGGTAAGAAAGAACCAAAGAAAGTTTCGTAACTGGCATCTGAGCGGTAACGTCAATAGTATAGCCGCAAAAGGGGAGAGTGCAAGAATGTTGCAAGTGATTACGTAATGTTGCAAAGGGGGGTTGGGTTGTTGCAAAGGGGGGGTGTTGCAAAAAAACTAAAGGGCCTTTGTTGCCAACCGGGGCTGCAAGGGGCATGCAACTTGGAGGCGGAGTTCTCCCCCAAGCTATTCCCCCCAAAGGGCCAGAAAGGAGAGAAAGGAGGAGAGGTGTTCACCTGGCAGGAGCCAAGTGCATATTAAGACTTCAGCCGAGTAGGCGTTGTTTTATAGGCTCCTAATCAGCCAGTTGGCTTAGAAGGCGTAAATGGCTTGAGTTGCCAGATAGCGCCATGTATTCAGTTTGTGCTATATATTTAATTAATTAATTCTAAGCGAAGACTGACTTGCCAGATACCATTGTATACATTATTATAGACGCCTAATCAGCCAGTTGGCTTAGAAGGCGTTGCCAGATACCATTGTATACATTATTATAGACGCCTAATCAGCCAGTTGGCTTAGAAGGCGTAAATGGCTAGAGTTGCCAGATACCACGTTTTAGCATTATTATGGTGAGTTGTCTCACTAAACAATTAAAAGATTTCGTTCCATCAGATACCATTGCTCAGGTACACAGAAGACGTAACATGTTATAATTAGAATTAAGTAAAACAACATTGCATCATTCTGTTTATTATAAATATATAGAAAATAAATATACATTTCAATAATAAATGAGGAATATGCATATAATCCGTCAATACAACAGTACAGGAGAAATACACACACACACACACAATTATGGATATATAGAAAATAAATATACATTTCAATAATAATTGAGGAATATGCATATAATAAAAAAAATAGATATATAGAAAATAAATATACATTTCAATAATAATTGAGGAATATGCATATAATCAAATAAATATATACACACAATTATGGAGATATATAGAAATAAATATACATTTCAATAATAATAGAAATATGTATATAATCATAACAGTACAGGAGAAATATCACGCAAAATATATAAATACATTTCACTTTTTTTCAAAATACTAAACTCGCACTTAATCGAGTTTACAATTACATCATTATTGCTCTGCATTACGCAGTATATGCGGTTTAATAATATTTCACCGCTTAAAGTATAGGGAAACCTGTATTCGATATGAAGGGCTTTCATATCGTTCAGTACTATTTTTGTTCCCACTTTACAACCGGTTGGTAAGTCATCTTTAATACGTCTAGAATACAATCAAAAGCACGCACAAAGAGTTCATCGTTAGCTACATTATTAAACACAAGTTTATAAACACGCTTTTCCAATCGAGGGTTTATTTCTACCGACTCGAGCTTTTCAATCGTGAACTCACTCAACATAGCGGCAATTGAAATAATCTTCTAAATCGTTACGACAACTGCGCGTTATATAAAGAAATAGTTCTTCAGGGTGAACGGTGTAGGTGAGCTCAGCCTTGTACCGATCAATTGCTTTGTACCAAAGTTCATGGTATTTCAAAGAGTCTAAACTTTTTAAATAAACGTCCAGCTCTAGACCATTCTCACCAGCCCTACACTCGGTAAACCCATCGAGCAGAGCGGTGTATGCGTATTCAAGTACTGTATCAAAATAAAGCATATCCGTAACACGCGCGTCTAATATAGGTTTCAGCTTGCGGAATCCGACGATTTCAAACATTCTGTCGAGGATGAAACGGTTTCGCGTAGGAACAAGAGCGTTATTATCAGAAGCATTCTTCCACATCAGCCGTATATCAATGCACGGCCGATCGTTATTTATACACAACGTACATACAACGGCGTATGAGGGTGCGTCACTAATCTGCTCTCTTCTTGTACCTACGTTAGCAGGTATTTTATAACGATCTTCACTCCACTTCTCAACTATCACGAAGATTCTATTCATCTCCTCGACACTTAAATAAACCCGTTTGTTTGTTTGTCTACATTCCGTTTCCAGTACATAGCTAACGGTACCGGATTTACGCCTGAACACGCGCAACGATTTCGTCACGGACACATCGTACGAGGCGTTGAGAATGCTGCTCAAAGGAAGTTCCATCGTATTCGAGGAGCGCACGTCCACTCGGTTCAAGCTCTGAGATAACTATGAGCCGTGTGAGGCACGCAGGTAGGCAGGAACGGTTCGACGGGCGGCTGACTCGATGATACGTGAATGGGGTTGTTCGAACTCGTATGATCCGCGAGTCGCACCGAATTGTTGTACATATTTGTTTTTCCGGTACAAGAATTAATTTCATCACTACCAGACTACGCACCAGACAGTTTACCTCAGGATAAGAACTAGGCACATTTTATGTTTTACTAAACATCTTCACACTCCGGCGCACTATTTGAGAGGAACATATGCTCATATTTTTCCTTTCTGCCCATCAAACGATACTCGTCTCTAAAGTCTGTTAAAAACTCACGCAGGGCACTAGCCACAACCTCACTACGAACCTCATCATGATATACATTAATATAGTGATAAAAATACTTAAGATTGTCCATGATCACGAGATTCACATTTTCAGTCGTAGGGTATGAGTAATCGACATGGTGTAGCATGACGTAATACCGCTTGTCACACCACCCATCCGCAAGACTCATTATCCATACCTGCTGCTTCTCTTCTGCACGCGTTGTTTCTTTTACTTCACGGTATGTGAGACTTTATAAAGTTTAGCTCTGCAGCATACTTCAGCACATCGTCTGTGCAACGAAAGCCTTCAACGGTCTCACCAGAACATCCGTAGAGTATTTGTACATCTTGGAACTTCGCACAATCCAATGTGTTTTAAAAGAGGCATAGGAGGGGGAATAGGAAGTTTTTCGGTATCCACCACATCCTGGCACTTTGCTGAATACCATTTCATAAACGTTGTACAAGCAATATTAAAGGTAGCCATTTGAATACACGTCTGATCTTTTCTCTGAATACACGTCTGATCTTCGGGCTTACTGCAGTCGACTGACCACGCAGGGACTCCCAGATAGTAGCATGACTCACGGTCTTACAGTGGGCGGAGCTTAGAACTTTCACCTGCGCACGCACACAACACACACACACACACACAAAGGAGAAAGTGAAACGCTAATTGAAACATGATTTATTTAATAAACGAGATATTCAAGTTATATATATATATTTACAAATACGATTTAATAAACGAGATATTCAAGTTATATATATATATTTACAAATACGTGTAATAAATCAATAGATACGATTATATACAAGACAAATACGTGTCAGTTACAATAGAAGCATCAAACGTTATGGTATCCAAAGGGTACGGTATCATAGGTACCAGGTAACTGGTAACGTTTCCTATAGGTGTTACGGCACACCTTCGTACCCCTAAGTTCCTTCACGCCCCCCAGCTTCTGCGCCCGAAAATTGTGGGTGCCTACAATTAGTTGGGGAGGTGTTGTCATCATCGTCCAAACACACTAGATCCTTCAACGACTCAAAGTTAACAACCCCCGATTCGCATGGTTGAGCGTAATACCCTTTGCCTTCACGATATATTTCATTTCCTCCCCCACCCTGACCCGTACCCCATAAGTTTAGGTCCTGTTGAGCAAAAGAGTCGGCGTATGCGTTGTCCCCATACTCATCCTTGATCTCATCAGTGAGCTCGCCGAGGAACTCCCCAATAGCGGGCATGTATTCACCCTCCCTCTCTGTGAATATCACGCTATCTGTATCGGCATACAATACTCTCCGCCCAAGAGAATGCAATAGACCCCAAAGTTTTATACGGGCGTAGGCTGTTGTGAAGCTGGCCACAGGTATGTTTGTAACCCTTGAGGTATCTGTGGCAATTCAGTGTTGTTGTACTTTATTACGTAAGTATTACCTACATTCACGATCTCCATGACCTCTTTATCGGGGCATTGGCATAATCCCAGACATCGCTATAACTTTGTGCCAAATGAATGCTCCCTTGCCGGTATTCTGCGCAAATTTTCCCCATAGACTGTTTAGACACAACTTTGCACTAAAGCGCTTGCCAGGATTCTTTACAATTTGGACACGATCAAGTTGTATACCTTCGCGGTCGCGGTAACGTTGAATATAGGCAGACTTTTCATCTTCGGTATCAACTCCTCGCGGATACCCTGATGCCTCAACCTTATCCTTCAAAAAGGTGTTTATATATGGTGTGAAAAGGTTGGGTAGCTTCTGAAACCTCCACACCTCATGTATCTTCAGTATTCTATAACCATGGCGTACGGCTAGGGCCACTCAGGACTTGTATATACGCCTCTGATCTTACGCTGGTGGGGTATATGGTTACATTCGCCGTTATCCTCTTCCGCGCACTTCACGCACAGGGGAAACATGAGCTTGTCGTCGATAACGACAGGTAAGATCGGCATCCATAAATTGCGTGGGGGGAGTACGTCTACGAAAGAGAGCCCAAAGTAACGATCATTCAAATTTTTGAAAATTCATTGATGGAGGGTAGGCTAGGTCCCACCAGTTTCTCAGGAGCGCCCACGGGGTACGGATTGCTCTTCATCACGTATGGGTATAAAGAACAGAAATCGTAGTAATGGAGCTTCACGCCCTCCGTAGGTGGGAAAGTATAGTCTGAAGGATTTGTACGTCCTCCAAACAAGCTATCACCACATTTGAGAGGATCCAGCACCATTGAACGCTTGATCGTTTTATTTCCTCACGGTACACCTCGTCTGTCTCCATCCGTGCATCATATTCATGCTCCCACAAGACTTTGTGAGTGAACTGTGATCCTATAAGTTGATCGCGGGTGCGGGTCGATGCAAGACAGTCGGCAGGAGATCTACCGTGGATATCTCCGGTGATTCCGCACTCAGGACGGGGGCATCCATGCCACCAGCAACCGTTAAAGGAGTACACAGTCTTCACACCAGTGACACGGTTTTCACTTAACCCATCAACCCAAAAAACACGTCCATTAATCTTAATGGGTACTTCACCCGTGTTGCGGGCGTGCTTTATGTATACACCTGTCTGTTGCTGTAGGTGTATGAGCCAGTAAATAGCCTTGTGCCCGTAACTGCGGGGATTGTTTCGGTGAATAATGGCTAAGGTGTCTTTAGGCATGAAGTTATTCTTGAACACCGTAAAACATAATGATGCGATGGTGGTTGCGACTTGCAGTGGATCGCATTTGAAACGGGCTATGTACATCCTTCTAAAGGCCTGGAAACATACTCTAAGCACGCGCACATCATTCACGCAATAACGCTCACATTCATCAGCTATATTATAAGGGTTACTTTCATTAAAACTGTCGTAGTATCGATCAAAGTCTTCACGTTCATCCATACAGTCAAAATAATGTTTGGGGGTGGTGGGCCTACGTAGTTTAAAGTCTCGCTGGTGAGGAAAGTGTAGGGAAGTATCCTTTGGAAACTTCAGCTGCTACTCCCATCACCTTGGGTAGCTTTGCTAATTTACAAGGTGTGAATAATAAAGTATCTTTAAATTGTACATTGCCTCTTATCTGCATCTGTATTAATTTGTTGCCTCTTTTCAATGGATCACCTGTAAATATCTCAGAGGATTCGTGTTCAAGCAACTCCTTATAAAGGAACTGCGTGTCAAACTTTGCCCCGTTATGGGCGAGAATATACACAGTCATTTTTTTGAACTTGTCGGCTAACTTGACAATATAGGACACAAATAGTTTCACAGGACTATCGCGGACATTCGTTTTAAAAACGTTTGTCCGTTTACCACATTTGGGGCACTCGTCACATTCGATATCCATACACTCATCACAGATAGTCTGGCTCACAAGTAAATGTGGAATTACCTCTTTGGTTTCAGCGTTCGTATATGTTTCTATATCGTAGTATACAGTTATACAAGGGTTATTTTTAGGCTTAGCATCTTTCATATAACATACATGCTTTACTCCATCCGCCTTATATTCCTCCTGGCATGTAGGACAGTGAATTACGTCACACTTGTGCTTAAATTTTCCCCAATTATCCATTGTGTGAAACATACCACATTCACAGATTCTCATTTTCCTGCACGTGCCAATTGATTTATGGAAATCAAACAGCTATTATTGAAAAATGTGCGTCTACACACATCACAGTCTCTCTTCTCAGCTTCAACTACACGGCTTTCACATTTGGTGCTTTTACACTGCTCACATACCATGTGACATTCTTTACAATGTCTCACTATATCATCCGCAAACTCGAGGCACCCCTTACACAAATCATGATGTCTCCCATATTTTCGACTTTTGTCATAACTCGCGTAAAGCCACCTTATATTACGGATGGGGAGATACGTTGTCCCTGACAATCCTAAAATAAGTAGGGGCCTTGTACGATCTCTCACACAGCTTTTAAAAACATACACAGTCCTACGACGATCATCCAACCCAAATACAACTATGCGGACATTCATTTCCTGTTCTACCCTTCTCAGCTCTTCAGGACCCATATTACAGTCAAATTCAAGTTCACAGTCTACAGCTAGTTTACGGGCACGCTCCACGACGTAGGCAACCAAATTTTTTGAGTCGTGTATTTTGTACAGTAAACATACGTGCTAAGAGTACTGCTATAAAGCCGCAACCACGATCGACGTTTATATGCGTCTATAAATAGCTTGAGAATTGAAGTTAAGAGTATACGGTATGGCACTATGACCCGCAACACGGAATACATGGTCAATATTTACCGTGAAGTTGTCCATATTGAAGGCTATACTACTTTGGGCGGCTTGCATTATACGTCCTAATATATTCTACATCTTCAGCCGCCAAACGTCTAAATGGTACTATCACCCAATTCGTCTACATCACCGTCATCTGACCCGAATCCAAAGGACAGACTCGTCCTGACTTCACGCTCGTCGCGATTCTGAAGAGCAAACTCTACAATACGCTGTACAACCCGGCGTAGCCCGCGCTCAATTCCATTGCTATACATGGCTCTAGGGTCGACCCTGACTCTATACCGATTTCTAGTCAAGGCTGGGGTGGGGGCTGCGGATCGCACCAATTCGATCGTTATAGCATCCTCAGCAGAACGGGGGGCAACTGTGACGGATGAATTAGGGGGTATATTAGCGGAAGGTGGTAATGATGGGGGGCCTGTTGCGTAGGAGGTTGATGGTTGGGGATCTATTATTGTAGACTTAACAGAACGGGGGGCAACTGTGGCGGATGAATTAGGGGGTATATTAGCGGAAGGTGGTGCTGTTGGGGGGCCTGTTGCGTAGGAGGTTGAGGGTTGGGGATCTATTATTGTAGACTTAACAGAACAGGGGGGCAACTGTGGCGGATGAATAAGGGGATATATTAGCGGGAGGTGCTGCTGGGGGGCTTGTTGCGTAAGAGGTTGAGGGTTGGGGATCTATTACTGGTGCAACAGGCGCGTATTTCGGTCGCTTTATACCTGACGTGGGTTTCTCACACCTCCGCTTTGGACGTGCTACCGGTATCGCTGGTGAGGATTCGTTGGCAGGGGAGGAGATCACAACTACACTGTCGTCGAGGTCATCCGTAATGTCAATGATGGGATGCTCTACCTCATCGTCATTCACGGTTCTGTGGGAGAAGAAAGCAAAATATAAGGAACAGCACTCAAAATTTGTAATATTTTGTAAATGACCCACTTAGGAGTGTGACGTGTTAGAAATGGACTCTGTAGAAAAATTCAGATTCAAGAGTCCATCCACATGTATTATATCTGGACCTACAGGATGTGGTAAAACTGTGTTTATGCTTAAAATCATTAAAGAAAAGGGAGAGATGTTCTCGAAATTTGTGCATAAAGTTATATGGTGCTATTCGACGTATCAATCAGTGTTCAACGAGTACCAAGATGATATTTTGTTCCACAAAGGCGTATATGACGTTAATTCGTTAAAGGGAAATGAACATACAATCATTGTAATTGACGATCTCATGTTGGAGATGGATAAAACGTTTGCCGAGACATTTACAGTATTCTCCACCATCTCAACATAAGCGTGTTCTTCATCAATCAGAATCTATTTTCAAAAATAGATACATGCGCGATGTGTCGTTAAATACGCAATATCTAGTCTTATTCGCGCAACGTAGAGATGTATCACAAATTGGGGTATTAGCCAATCAAATGTTCCCGAATCAGCGTAAGGAGTTTTTGGAAGTTTATAAAGAAGCTACAAGCACGCGTTAAGGATATTTGCTTTGCGACCTTCATCCGCGAAACACGTTTAGAGTGCTTCTACGAACGAATATATTTCCAAACGAGCCTGAAACGGTGTATATTCCAGAATGACAAAGAGACTAAAGAAATACCGTGATTTAATAAAAATCTATCATCGACTGCCCCGGGCAATGCAGCAGATGTTTATTAAAAATATCGACGCCGACTTTTTAAAATGCATCTGTGAAATCTGTCTTAACGTTATAAATTGCAATGTATCAATGAAAACCCCTCAGAAGGCTCGCCTACGCCGCTACAAGAACATAATACGTGCACTCGCTCGTAAAAGTCAAACTGTAGCGAAGAAAAAACGAATTATTGTACAAACAGGAGGGTCATTTCTCCCCATCTTATTTTCAGTTTTGGGTCCTTTACTGACTAGATTAATATAATGAAGAAAGTGGTAGTGATTCCCCACGAGGTGTACGCTTCACTGCAAAGGAATCCAGACACGGTTCTAGAGCCTAGTAAAAGCAGACTTAAAAGAATGGAAAGCGAATTGCTAGCCCTATTAAACAGTGAAAAAACACCTGATGAGAAAAGAATCTTATACCAAGAAGCTCTGCAGAAATTTCTTCACGAGTACGAAAATTATAAGAGCCCTGCAGAGATTCCTGTGGTTATTAGGCACAGCACGGGTGACGATGGACATGGCGACATAGGATCTGAGCCCGACGATACAGCTGACCAACCAAAAAGATTAGCCACACAACATATCGAACATGTATTAAAAAGCACCCTCCCACATACATTGATGAGTAAAGGCTTAAGTCTTTATAATCTATTGAATGAGGATCCAGCCATACAATGGACCGATACAGGCGAGATCATTGTGGAAGGATCAAAGGTACAGGGATCGAATATCGTAGACATTGTCCATGATCTGGTGAGAAAGTGGGATAGGCCATCACCATCAGGATGGAAGCATATTAAAGCAAGACTACAACAAATAAATGTCCCTAAAACGTTGATAGGAAATCTGAACAGGTTAAAGACTTGGAACATGCAACGCATGTGACACAATTGAAGGCGCCGTCACCCCCGGCGGTAACACCTTTAAAGAGGAGCAAGAAGAGGTTAAACCAACCCTACCCACGTGCCTATAAAATACGCAAATGGCTAACGTATTAACTAAACGCTATTATGACATTTCTACCCCATCCTCTTACGGCGGCGTAGATAGACTGTACAGAAGTGTTTACGGAGTAGGGAAAAAAGATGTTGAAAGATTTTTGAGGGAGCAGGACGCTTATACGCTTCATAAGCCTGTGAGAAAAAGGTTTAAAACAGCCAAGACAACGGCTTCCTCGATTGATTCTATTTGGCAAGCAGATTTAACAGACATGCAAAGATATTCTGTGTATAACGATGGTTACCGCTACATTCTATTCATAATAGACGTATTCTCTAGATATCTGTGGCTGGTTCCTCTGAAAAATAAATCACCTGAAACAGTTGCTAAAGCCACCAAAACTCTAATGTTAAAAGAAAACAGGGTTCCTGGCTATTTTTGTACGGATATGGGGGAAGGAATTTATAGGCCGTGCTTTTCAGAATATGTTGACAGAGTTTAATATCAGCTATTACACAACCAATTCTATACATAAGGCTTCTTAGCTGAAAGAGTTCAGCGCACCATAAAGGAACGCATGCACCGTTATTTTACACATAAAAACACATACAGATTTCTAGACATTCTGGAATCATTGGCATCATCCTACAACCGCTCACACCATCGCACGATTGGGACAACGGCCTAACGATGTTTTAGAAAGAGGTAAGCTCCCGAGAAGAGATGGATCACCACCACCACCACGCTCTGCGCGCTTCAAAATCAATGGTTATGTAAGGCTGTCGCGTTCGGGGAATAAATTCGCAAAGGGTTTTGAGCAAGGATGGACACGCGAGATTTTTAAAGTTAGGGCTATGAGACCTAAAGGTGAGATAATGATGTATTACATTGAAGATTTGAATGGGGAAGAAATCTCAGGAGGCTTTTACCGCGAGAAATTGCAGAAAGTTGCGTTTAATTTAGGAAAAAATGTGTTTAAAATTGAGAAAATTTTAGGAAGCAAAGGTTCAGGAAAGAGAAAAATGTACCTGGTGAAATGGCTAGGGTACCCAGAAAGCTTCAACACCTTGTGAACAGACGTGTTTTATCGAGTGTCCAAGTGTTATCAATTGAATAAGTTGTTTTCGTTGAAGTGTTTTAAAAAAAGTGTTCCGTGCATTCTTAACTAAATTACTTCGTGCTACTAATCATTCATTAACGAATATATTTCATTTATTGACGTTATTCAGTACTATATTATTTGATCAAACCAAGGCTAGTCTTGTCTGTTTTTCAAATTAATCAGAAAACGTGGAGACATAAGGTTCTTTTTTCCGTGCTTCGAGAGGTCAGGTAGTGTGTAGTTACAAACCGTGTGAAGAAAATGTAAAACATCGGGTCGAATCGCAGACAGATAAGTGTTAAAAATTACTTCTTTTACAGATCCTTTCTCGGTAGCTTAATTCTATATTAATTTAGTATAAATTTGTGTTACAAGAACCTGTTTCTGTGTTTCAGGAACGTGGTAGACCTACGTTGTAATTTATTAATTTCCAAACGCTCGCTTTTTTGTTTTTTTTTTTGTTCAACTAATTAAAAGCATGGCACCCCCGTCAAGTACTTGCAGTCGCTGTGAAGGGAAATTTGCTGCTTACGCGTTTACAATGGCTAATAATAATGATCAGTTAGTTTGCAGGTGGTGCTCAAGCATGGAAGTGCTGAGGAACGAGTTAGAACGTGAGAGGGAGGCCAGGGTGAGACTTGAAGAAAGCGTGATGCTTTGACGGCAAAATTAGAATCCCTTGAGACTCCAGTTACGACCCTCCTGCCTCAGTTTCTACTAATAATATAAATAGCCCTCTCTCTTCCCCTAGTTCCCAACCCTTCGTTCGAGTGCGAATGGAGCCCCATTGAGAAAAGCAAAGACCTGTCTACCAGTAATAACAAGCAATAAGTTTTCTGTTTTAGGTTTCGAAGATGCTGATGAACCGGAAATACGACTCGTTGGCGATTCCATTGTTCGAGGGCAGCTCGAGGAATTCTGTGGGAGAAACCCTCGTCGTAGGCGCCGTTACTGCTACCCTGGTGCAAGGGTGGAGGATATAACTAATAGTGTTGACCATTTTACAGACGGTACCTCCGAGGACACAACGTATGTTATTCATGTCGGTACTAATAACGTTTTAAATTCTAGATCGGAAGAACTGCTGGCTAGGTACAGGGACTTATTAGAGCGATTAAAGGAGAAAACTAATAAGATTGTTTTAACAGGTATACTTCCTCGAATTATCCAACGAAGCGATTTCTACAGCAAGGCGACCTATATTAACAATAACCTAAAGTCTCTTTGCCAACAGGAAGGAGTGCATTTTGCAAATTTTTGGAACAGTTTCTACGGCAGGAGGGACTTGTTCCTCGAAGATGGACTTCATCTTAATGAAGTTGGAGCTGCGCGTTTAGGAAGACTATTTCATAATACTGTCTCTTCTTTTCAGGCTGCCGTAACCGAACGGTCCCAGCGTAAATTCCACAAATTTCCCCGCGCTCGCGAAGGTGTCGCAATTACAAACAATTTGAAGGTTCTATCCTTAAATGCTCGTAGCCTACGAAATAAAATAAACGAATTTTTTTCTTTAATTGCTTGTAAAGACTATGATTTAATTGCGATAAATGAATCGTGGCTTAGCACTGAAACACGTGACTTTGTAGGGAGTATCAAATTAAAGGTTATAGACTTTTTGTTAAAAACAGAATAGGTAGGCGAGGAGGCGGTGTTATGTTGTATATCAAAGATAATATTGCGAACGTTATAGAAGTAAAGCACTCAATTCCAGAACCGATAGATTCGACTATAGCAGAACTTAAATTGAACGATTTCAAACTTCTTGTTGCGGTTATATATAGGCCCCCAAATCAAACAGCTGATACGGACGAAGCGTTATATCGTGAACTAAAGAGAATAATCGGTAGTGAGCAGGCTTTAGTTATGGGTGACTTTAATTGCGCCAACGTGAATTACGATACAATGCAGGGAGACGCGGAAGGTAATCGTTTAGTTAATTTTCTCGAGGATAGCTTTCTTATTCAAAAGGTTGGGGAACCTACGAGGTTGGACAGTATTTTAGATTTAGTAATAACTACGGATGATAGGCTAATTACTGATCTTCAAGTAATAGAACCGTTGAGCAATAGCGATCACAATATGGTAGAGTTTGTCCTCTCAGTAAGTCACTCGAAACCAACTAACTCGACTAAAATTCCTAACTTCCAGCACGCAGACTTTAGTAAATTTCGAAATAAATTTTCACACGTCAATTGGGAAAACGTAATGGGGAACTCCAACGCAAAACTAATGTGGGAATCGTTCGTAACGGTATTTAGGACTATAAATGAGGAATGTGTACCGTACAAAATTAAGCGTGCGAAAGTAAACAACAAGCCCTTGTGGTTTACTTCTAGAGTAGGAGACATTATAAAGAGTAGAGATAGGGCTTATAGGCTATATAAGTGCGATAAAGATAATCTGTTGTTACGAAACAACTACATATCTCTAAGGCGTGAAGCGAAAAGTGTAATAAAAAAGTCAAACGCGAATTTGAAATCTCCATAGCTCGTGACGGTAAAGAAAACCCCAAGCGATTCTTTCAATACGTCAATAATAGAAATCCAGTAAAAAGTGTCTTAGGTCCATTAAAAATGTAAATGGAGATCTAGTCTCTGAAAACAAGGAAATGGCTACCTTGCTAAACGAATTTTTTACGTCAGTTTTTACTATAGAAGATGTAACGAATATCCCTACGGTCATAGACATAATACCTTTTGATAATGGTAATATTTTGGATAATATTGTCGTTAGTGAAGGGGAAGTAATGCGCTATATTGATAAAATGAAAACGCGTAAATCACCGGGTCCGGATTCCATATATCCCATACAACTAAAAGAATTAAAAGATAGCATTGTTGTGCCGCTAACAAAGATTTTTAATGCGTCTATTTCTGAGGGGTGCGTACCAGATAATTTCAAGTTAGCAAACGTAACACCTATCTTTAAGAAAGGCGATAAAGGTGCGGCGGGAAATTATAGGCCAATCAGTTTAACGTCTGTTGTAGGTAAGCTTGGAATCAATAATTAGGGATCGTATAGTCGAACACTTAGAATGCATAACTAGTTAGAAATACGCAGCACGGATTTAGGCGAAACAAATCTTGCTTAACTAATCTTTTAGAATTTTTCCAAAGCGTGGTTGACGTTTACGATAGACATCGGGCGGTTGATGTAGTGTATTTAGATTTTCAAAAAGCGTTTGACACCGTGCCGCACAAAAGACTCATTGAAAAAACTAAGGCTCATGGAATCAGGGGTGTAGTAATAAATTGGCTAGAAGAGTGGTTGCGAGGCAGGAAACAGAGGGTGGTCGTTGATGGAGCGGAGTCGTGTTGGGCTAATGTAGCGAGTGGCGTTCCTCAGGGTTCTGTATTGGGCCCCTTGCTTTTTCTTATATATATTAACGATTTAGATGTCGGCCTAGTCAGTACAGTTTCAAAGTTTGCGGATGACACGAAGCTGGGTGGTAGGGCGATTAATGACGAAGATAGAGGTAAAATTCAGGAAGATCTGAATAAAATCGTTGATTGGTCAGTCACATGGCAAATGAGATTTAACGTTGATAAGTGCAAAATTTTGCATATAGGTTCGCGTAACGGTAATTTTGCGTATAGTATGTCAGGGAAAGATTTAACAAGCGTAGAGCAGGAAAAAGATTTAGGAGTTATAGTCACTGGTGATTTAAAAGTAGCGAAACAAAGTACAGCAGCGGTCAATAAGGCGAACAAAGTGTTAGGTTTTATAGCTCGAAATTTTGAGTACAAATCGCGCGATATTATAGTTCCACTTTATAAATCATTAGTTAGACCCCATTTGGAGTACGCGGTCCAATTTTGGAATCCGCATATGCGCAAAGATATAGACAAAATCGAAAGAGTTCAAAGACGAGCAACTAAGATGATTCCGTCGCTTAGGTCAAAGTCGTACGAGGATAGGCTTAAGGAGTTAAAATTGACAACACTCGAGACTAGGAGGTTAAGGGGTGATCTAATCCAGGTTTTCAAAATTATGAATGGGTTCGATAACGTAGATAGAGATAGCTTTTTCGAAATATCTCAATATAATAGGACTAGAAATAACGGGTGTAAGTTGACAAGTAGAAGGTTCGAGACAGCAGTTGCGAAAAACTTTTTTACGCATAGAATAGTAAATAGCTGGAATAGTTTGCCGGTAGAAGTAATTAGTAGCACGTCTATAAACATGTTTAAAATCGATTAGACGCATATGTTGATAGAAAGGGTATAGTTTAAGGTAGTAAAATTAAGGCTTTCTGGGGATAGATCCCACAGCTCAACACAAGTGTTGTGGGATATAGGGAGGCAGCGTCTTGGGTTAGGGGATACTCTCTGTCCTTACACACCCCATTTAAAGAGATTCCTCTGCCGAGCGGTGCCCCCCATAGTACTGTGAGGTATTGAAAAACTCATGATCTTCACTTGCCCCACAAACACCTTTAAATGGGAGACCCAAAATGGGTGCACACACATTTCTACATTACTGTACAGTCTTTACAGCCACACCTACTCTTTTTCTCGTAAGTGTATATATTGTAATGTATATGATTGTAAATTTTGACTTGGTCCGCATCGATATGGACCGTGACTTGATGGATACCGTAATGAAATTGACTGGATTCTTTGGATCTGATATATTTGCATGTCCTTATAAATAGATATAGAGTGTAACATATTTGTGGATAGTAGTCTATTATGACTTGATCTTCTGGATCAGAGATTCTATCTTTAGTTTTAAATCGATAATTAATTAGTTTTAAATTGATAATTATTTAGTTTCGTAAAAATTGGTCGTTGCCAATTTACCGGCAGTTTTTACATAAATTTCTTATGTTCTTGTGGTTCGGAACCCACGTAAAATTGTAGGTCCCCTCCGCCACCACGGAGGACATACACAATACACGAACGTTAGGTAGACCAGCCATGAGTGGATCCTAGGGTCTTTGTTGGTCTGAAACATTATAACATTATAACATTATAGTATGCAACATGGCTCCTAACAATTTCTACGTCACACTCCCGTCCTCCTCGTCCCTGTCTGTACACCCTAACAACACACTACCCAACTTTGTAACAGAGCTCCACAAGCACATTGAATTGGGTCGTGATTCGTATGAGGTGGGGATATGCGAAATTCAGCTAGACACCATCTTTTTGAATATTGAACATAAAGAAACCGTTTTTACGATTCTTAGAGACATTGACGAGTGTGAAAAAGCTGGGGTAGCTATGGATAAAACTATGCGTATCGCTCGGACTAAGATTGCACGGTATTACAGTACAGAAGTAAGACTAGGACCGGGTCAATATGGTTCGGTCGAGGATGTTGTGAGAGGCTTAAACGTAAGTTTAAGAAACTCAAACCTTACGAATGATTTAGTATACGAAATCGTAAACAACCCTGCACATACACTAATCCTAAAATCAAAGACTAACGGACGTATTAAAGACCATAGAAAGTTCCAAATTCTAGCCAATGGCCGATATAGCGCAGCCTTCCAAAGAGACACATTTCACGAGACACAGCATGACTTGTCCAGATTAATGTATCAATTGAAGATGGAGAAATTGCTGAAAGGTCC
The DNA here is from genome assembly GCA_023014485.1 of Bathynomus jamesi. Classification (NCBI taxonomy): domain Eukaryota; kingdom Metazoa; phylum Arthropoda; class Malacostraca; order Isopoda; family Cirolanidae; genus Bathynomus; species Bathynomus jamesi. The sequence goes on along the minus strand of JAJOZX010001802.1, from coordinate 470,912 downwards.
CCCGACATGTGCTATATTTACAGTAATATAGTGGAGCACCAGTTTGTTGGGATACCCAGGCACGCCTGCTGCGCATTGCTCACATCCCCAACCATAGAGGAAGGAGTTTGAGTATTACATATGACAGACCCCATTATGTGAATGTCGCAACTAATTTAATAACCAATATCTCATATATATATAAGAACGATTGAGGGTGAAAACTTCCCATTCGGTAACGGGAGCTTAACAGTGAAGCTACACTTTCGACGCACTGAGTTATAATGGATAGAAAGCCTTTCACCGTCTATCGAGGGGTGAGACACCAGCGCGGTAGTGGACTTGGGTCCATTTTTTCATCCACACTACGTACGGCTGTTCCTTTGCTGAAGAGGGGTGCCAGATACCTTGGAAGGAAAGTGCTACAATCAGGCCTTAACACTGCAGAAGACATATTGGCCGGGGCTAAACCTAAAGAAGCTCTAAAAAACATTTAAAGCGTACACGGGACGAAATCATCAAAGATACAAAGAGAAAAATGCGTGGTGGCGGGAAGAAGAAGAAGAGGGCTCCCCGGAAGAAGGGGTCACGTGGTATTAAACGTAAAAGGCTATCAAAAAAGAAGTGCTGTAAGCGAATGAAACCTATGGTTGACCACTTTTTTGACTGATATAAGCTAAGGACATTGATCTCATGAATCATAGTTTGTTTACCACTTGTCGAGAGAGGAGCCACTATTTCGCCATGGCACGTTTCATCCACCCATGTAGTTCACAATGCTGTAAATTGGAGCTGTCCCTTTTTGAGCTGTCACCAACCCAAGTTTCTATTGAGCACAGTGATTTTATTACAATTAACCCTTTAAACACAATTAGTTTCCCCGAGTGCACCTATAGAATTCGTGAAACCCAGCTCAGGCCCTTACTTTTTTGATCCAAGCTGTGTGCACATGTACGCTAAGCTACGTATAGCCCATTCTGATGGAACGGTCTGCGGTGACAAATATGCTGTATACCCTGAAACAAACTTTCTGCACTCCATATTCAACCAGTGTGACGTATATTTAAATCAGACCAACATATCGGCAGGCACGGGGTACTATCATCTACGAGCCTATCTGGAAAATGCCCTCAACTTTTCCAAGGAAGTGAAGGCTACCTTTTTAAGTGCCGAGGGATATTATCAAACTAAAGATGAAAATAGTATAAAGGACAAATTTAAAAATTCTAAAAAAAAAATATACAAGTGTTTTGGACGCTTGCACACAGATTTCACTTTCCAGGAGAAGTTGCTTGTCAACGGGGTGGATATGAAAATAAAGCTCACCCGCACGAGTCCTGAGATCTGCTTAAATCTGGATGCTGATCAAGAAGAGGGTGCAAAGCCCGTTGTGGTTCACATTATGGACACATACCTCCGCGTACGGCGAGTGAAATTAAGTTCACCAAAACAACTAGAAATTGAGAAAAATGTACTAAACGCTACAGTGAAATATCCTATTAACAGAGTACAAATCAAACTATATACGGTTCCTGCAGGGTTGGCATCGAAGCAGATAGAAAACATTGCCCTGGGAAATCTTCCTAAAAGGATATTAATCGGTATGCAGGACCATGCTTCGGTGAATGGAAAATATAAAAAGAGTGCCTTTAAATTCGAGAATTTCGGACTTAAAAATATAACTCTATACGTTAATGGCACTGCTTTGGGTGCAACAATGGGTACAGACTATTCATCAGACGCTGTGTTACCTCTTTGTGCCAGAGCCTAGCAGGGGTGCTCACACCCGTGCCCGCGGGCACACGTGTGCCCGCCATGGATTTGAATGTGCCCGCTGGTTTATTTTGGAATAGCCGGCCTAAATGAAATCTTAACTGGCAATATAAAAATTACTAGAAATGAATTTTTACATGCGAGCAGAGCGCTCACATACATGTTTAAAACATGTCTGAAACCATTGCTTTGCTCCGCCAATTTCTGTGTCGCTTAAAGCGACGATTCTATTTCAACGGATATAATGAATCGAGTTGGCTGATTGGGTGTTTCGTGAAAATACAACCAATCAGAAGGCATTTAGAAACGACTCGCTAGGCTTTCTGTGTCTTTTCGAATTTTTTTGATTTTATAAAGATGAGTGGGCGGATCGATATTTAGTTCCGCGTTTGACCTGTCCGCGTGACCTTGTGTGTGGATGCGAACATGAAATGTGTCTATTTTTTAGTCGTTTATTACGTAATTTGACGTTTTCACATTTAGTATTAAAAGTTTAGCATCATGTCGACCGTTCACCCGTTCGTGTCATCTTGTGTGTGGATGCGAATTTGAAATTTGTCTATTTTTAAGTCGTTTTTTACGTAATTTGACGTTTTCACATTTAGTATTAAAAGTTTAGCATTATTTCGACCGGCAGCGTGTCCGATTTTGAAGTTTCAAGTGGTAAAAGTTCAGCCTCTGATATTAGTGGCTAGATCGCAAAATATTTTTTTTAAAAATTACATTATTTAATTTTATTTTTGACAGGGCTTCATAATGGCGACACGAACCAGTGATAAGACTATAAGGACGTATAATTTTCAAAGTGAATGGGAAGATATTTACTTTTTCTCAAACATAAATTCTAAATGTATATGCTTAATATGCCAACTACTCTAGCTGTTGCCAAAAAATATAATGTTGAAAGGCATTTAAAGCTAATCATAATCATTATTTTTAGTTCATAAATTAGGGGAAAATTTTGGTGTTTGTGCCCGCCAAAGATAATAGTTAGCAAATTTTGCCCTAAGGTCTCCGAAGTCTGAGCACCCCTGGCCTATAGTAATCTGACCCATATTGCAAGTGATTGTGATGAGCTTGGTAATGGGGTAACGCAGGAAGAATTCATTGATCAATTTAACCTTTATCCGTTTGACATTACACCTTACTTATCTGCTAGCGTAAATACCCATTTAACCCCACAGCAGAGCGGAAACATCTCAGTGCGGCTGGAATTCGCCAAGCCTATAGACGCTCCTATTAGTGTACTAGTATATCTCGAATCGCAAGTCCTAATAGAAGTAGATAGATTTAGGAGCGTTATCACCGACTTTTAAAATGGATGCTAATACACTTCAGAAAGTAATGGAACGAGTCACACGTTCCAAATTTATCGGCGTGTTTGCGAAGAATGAAACATTGAGTTTGCCAAGTACGCGAGAATGCGGTAGTCTTATTGTGAACACAGATGTCATCGGTAATGAAGGGATTCATTGGATCGCTGTCTATTTTAAAAATAGACAGCGCCTGTACTATTTTGATTCACTCGGTACTCAACCCTGGAGTGACCCTATTATTGTAAAATTTCTCGCTCAGTTACATATTCCCGAAGTTGTATGGAACCCATTTCGTATACAAGGATATTTTAGTAATGTTTGCGGAATGTACTGCGTCTCATTTCTCACGCATATGTCATGTGATAAAAAATTTATAAATTTTTAAAATTATTTGACCCGTGTCACACTCGCCGAAACGATGAAATGGTATGCAGACAGATAAAAATCCGTTTTCCAATTGTACGTACTCGTTGTATAGTATAATGTTTTTGTTCGTATATTTGTAACGGTATATTCTGTAGTTGGTTATTGTACTGATTTCTTTCATTTAATAAATTTATGAAATATATTGTGTCTTCTTACCCCAAAAAGATCGAAAAAACTCACATTATTTCGGTGTGACATTGCTGACTGATCAGTATATCCTCCGTATTCATGACACGAGATTCTTCAAAAGATTGTATAACACGTGTCAAATCCTCATCGGACCTTAAATGATAATGTTCATTCTTTTAAAACATATACAGAGTATACAGACAGATCCTCATTATGTGAAGATATCTTTGGTTCATTTAAGAGGAATAACATTGATTGCCATAAAAAAATTTCGATTTTAGCATAATGGCGATAAGAGGTAAAACCAAATAACATTGATTGCCATAAAAAATTTCGAATTTTTGGCGAGTATCTAAATGAAGTATTTGACGAGATACTACAACCCTCCATATATATAAATAATCGAATTATAGACACTTACATTTCTATGGTAGTCCCTTGCGTCGGATTGTAAGGAGCGTCACTGCAAATATCTTCAACGGTTTGCGTTGGAAATAATTCATCACGGTCAATCGCGTTAAAAAGATTAATTGCAATCAATGCTGCAGTGCCACTTTCTTCATACAAATCCGGGGAGACGTACAGGTCTATGGTGGAGGAATGCACTGGCAGGATTATTCACTGACGCGAAAATAGCTACTGTTACTCCAAACTGAAAAATATCCCCTTTTATATGCACAATCGCCAAGCTCCACCCCAAAAGACCAGATGTTCGTAGTGATTGGCTGCCGGTGTAGCTGGGTGGAGCTATGACGTGTACCAATCCGCTATAACGGGGCCGGACGACTAATGACATCTTTATATTTTCTCAAAGAAATGTATCCTAATTATATTTAAAAAAAAACATTCGGTTTCCGCGTTAAACTGTGGGTCTAAGGTGGTGAAAACTTTACCCGCTGTTACAATTCGAGCTAGTTGTTATTATTACTAAAGAGAAAATCATGCATGCTTTTCGGTCATACTACTGTCTCGGATCAAATGATCCTGTTATTTTAAATCCGGTTCAATAATCCTGTTATGTTGAAATGTGGAAGAGTAAGCAACGACCCTCCATATATATATATATATATATATATTATATATATATAAAATCGAATTATAGACACTTACAGAAATCCTTTCCTCGTGAAAGGAAAAACAATGCTTAATGATTAACTTCTTATATTGAATAAATAACCACTCACTCGTGAAAGTTCCTCTAATTATATTTTTAAAAGAGCGTTCGGTTTCCACATTAAACTGTGGGTCTAAGGTGGAGTGAAAACTTTACCCGTTGTTACAATTCGAGCTAGTTGTTATTATTACTAAAGAGAAAATCATGCATGCTTTTCGGTCATACTACTGTCTCGGATCAAATAATCCTGTTATTTTAAATCCGGTTCAATAATCCTGTTATGTTGAAATGTGGAAGAGTAAGGAACGATCCTTTCCTCGTGAAAGGAAAAAAATGCTTAATGATTAACTTCTTATATTGAATATATAACCACTCACTCGTGAAAGTTCCTCTAATTATATTTTTTAAATATTTTCATTGTAGAAATAATAATAATGATAATAATAAGAAATGGAGTGAGCGGTGGTGTTTGCTCGAATAGATTGGTAGAAGGATTAACCCTCGACCAAAAAGGTCTCTAGGGAGACGATTCGAATTGACCTAGTTTCTGCCTTTCCTCGTGTGCGTGTGTGTGTGTGTGTGTGTGCACACGAGTTGTTTATTCGTTTATTATATATATATATATATATATATATATATATATGATGGGTTTGGGGAATGACAATCGTGTGTTTTGAATTGTTTCGTAAATTTTCTTTTCATTTGGAGTGAAGGGAGACTTATCAAGAGCGGTCTGGAAGGAAGGTCTCTCAACAAGCAGGTGTTCTTCGAATTGACCCAGTCCTTTCCTCGTGTGCGTGTGTGTGTGTGTGTGTGTGTGCGCGCGCGCGCGCACGAGTTGTGGCTAATTTCAACTTTAAATGAATCTTCCAATTGATTAACTATATAAATATATTGTGGTATTTTATATGGCTGAATCTTCCAATTGAATAACTATATAAATATATTGTGGTATTTTATATGGTTGAATCTTCCAATTGATTAACTATATAAATATATTATGGTATTTTATATGGTTTGTGCACACGAGTGGTTCATTAGTTTATTATATATACAAGCGCAGATGGGTGGGGGAATGACGATCGTATGTTTTGAATTGTTTCGCAAATTTTCTTTTCCGTTCGTTTTTCCCACTGATATTCGTCTTAAATATTTATAATAAAAATTAAGTGTGTAAAAATTATTTATTTAATAAACAGAATTTAATTGGATTCATCGATTAACTACCGTCATATAAATATATATTGTGGTACACTATTTAAATGGATGATTAATATATGGTTTTAAATATTGCTATCTGGCAACTGAATACATGGCGCTATCTGGCAACTCAGCCAGAATAGAGGTTTATAAAAGACCGAGAAGCTGATGACGGAGTCATTACAAGCTCGGCTCCCAGCCGAGCAAGGACCTCTGGTCCTTTCTCTTTCTGGCCCTTTGGGAAAATCCCTTAGAGGCCTCTTAGGTTAGGTAAACGAAAATAGCTTGGGGGAGAACTCCGCCTCCAAGTTGCATGCCTTGCAATCAAAGGCAACTACGCTCTCTCTCTCTCTCTTTCTCGTTCTCCTTCAGGTGTACCCTCCCCCCATTGGCTCAGCCAACTGGCTGATTAAGAGCCTATAAGACAACGCCTACTCGGCTGAAGTCTTAATATGCACTTGGCTCCTGCCAGGTGAACACCTCTCCTCCTTTCTCTCCTTTCTGGCCCTTTGGGGGGAATAGCTTGGGGGAGAACTCCGCCTCCAAGTTGCATGCCCCTTGCAACCCCGGTTGGCAACAAAGGCCAGTACTTTTTTTTTAAACACCCCCACCCCCCTTTGCAACAACCCACACACCCCTTTGCAACATTACGTAATCACTTGCAACATTCTTGCACTCTCCTCTTTTGCGGCTATACTACTAACGTCGACTTGGGAGTTGCAGAAATTCGGGTTTGAATGTTGGAAATTTGTTTTCTGTGTTTTTTGGCGGAGAATCGGACTAACTGGGTGGGCCCAAGCAAAGAATGCGTGATCTGCAGGACTATACAGGGTGTCCCATAAGTCCGGCATCATAGGAGAAATTCATATTTTTGTATTTCTACAAACCATAATTCATATTTTTCTCTTTCTACAGGCCATAATGTCTGTGAGCAAGGAAGAACAAATCCAGATAATTCTACTCATAGATTTTTATCTCTGGGGCCACTTGAAAGCTCTGGTATACGCAGAGAAAATTAGGATTGTTGAACATTTGCGGCAGCGCATTATTGGGGCATGTAACACCATTACTTCTGACATCATTCACCGTGTGCTTGCTGACTGGATATCACGTCTGAATTTGTGTATTGAAAACAATGGTGGACATATTGAGCACGTTCTGTAAATAAAAGCTTTTGTTTTGCCTTTTTTTATTATTTTTCCTATGATGCCGGACTTATGGGACACCCTGTACACTATTTTGACTATGGTTTCACAAAAGTAGGAAAATTGTAGAAGTGTGGAGAGACTATTTAATATTCAGACTTTGGTGTATAAAGTCTGTTCAATCAGAATTACAATTTTAAGAAGTGAATTTCTCCTTTAGATTCCGTTTACTTCAATGAAAGACGAAAATAAAATAAATACAGCCATAAACAAGTCTGAGGAATAAGGGGAGGAAAGGAAATGGTGAAAGTGTTCGCAATTTCCTTTGATTCAACTCTGTCTTCCATATTCAGTAGGTTTATCCGTTTCGTAGAGTGACGTTACTACCCGTCTTAACCTTGTAGTTGAATGGTGTGAAATGGATTGACCAATCATTCAAATGAAGGGTCTTGTCGATAATGAAACATACCTACGAAGCAAACCTGCAATGGATGCAATGCCCGGTTGTAAATTTAAATGTTGGGAACAAGAATCCTGCCTCCGGCTCATTAATTTCAGATCTCAATAATTAAAAAAGGTTCAATTCACTCATTGGCTGAGTCTTGCTTGGTTCGGCGAAGTTAAACTGAAGGTGTTTTTGTGCCCGTGTTTGAAATGGGAGCTACTTGTCATTCATTGCTCAGTTAGGAACTTAGAACGTCCCTATAATTTGATTTGAAGTATTTTGTTTTCACTATGAAAAGCATGGGAATAAAAATTGTCCTATAGGCCATTAATAAAACCAAAGCGACGGAAAGTTTAAATACATACGTGGGGCAATTATCATTCAGTAATAACAATGTCTATCCAGTAAACCTGGAAGGCCACGCACGTTCATGGTTAAATATTGCTTTGTTTGTCATATATCACTAATATTAAACGCTGCTTGGTATGCGATGATGAGAACGCGACAATGGTGAATTGTAATTTACTTTTGAGAGCTTCGAAGCGCGCTTCATACATACGAACCCAATACAAACGCTTCATTCATCAGATAAAGCAACAGTAATTTCAAGTTCGAATTTGGGGAAGTCTAGTTAGACATTTTTCTTACTCAAATATGAATATACACCCTGGATTTCTTGGATTATTTTTAATTCAAAGTAGTGTTTGTGTACATTTAAAAACAGTCAGCTATATTAACTTAAAATAATGGTGTTGGTTTACTGGGTTCTCCCGTTTCTCTTAATTTAAAAAGGTGCGTTCCCCAGAATATCACGAAAGAGAACATTCGTTATAAATGAGTTAAGAGCAATTACTGCACATTAATCCGAGTAGCGTAGCTTCAGAGGGGACACCTCACCCCTGAAAAAAATATTCGTTCAATCGAGACTCGTGTTAACGACGTTATTTGACCGTTTCATTCAACTACCTCACCTTTATAAACCATATAAAGGCTTTTTAATTACAATAAATCAACCTTTTTCACACATTCTTCCTTTCCAGCCTTTATTATATCGTCATATTGTAAGTCATCTATCTTCGTCATGAGAGTCTCTTCGATCACCGGAAATACCAAGTTTTGTTCGTAATCGTTCGTTCGTTAATAACACTAATATTGGTATTACTCTCAGTTTAAAACCCAGCATCAAACAATTTCGATTTTGTTTAATTTAAGAATATCCCAGAATAGAATCTAAACTCTCGGATCACCTGAAGATCAGGGCCCCCATCCTCAATTACCAAATGATATCTTCGTTAAAACTAATGAAAATATCATGACTTAACCTAATCAATCGTCAAGGGCGTACAGTTGACCTAACCGGGCATTCAATTTAATTTATTATATTTGGTACTGTAAAGCAAAAATAATACATGGGGGGCCCTGATCTCCAGTTGACCCAAACTCTCTAACTACGAAAATGTAGAACAAAAAATCTTTACTCAATTTTCTTAAGAACCCAGAACGCAACAACGCTCGTCTAGAAAGATGACTCGGGACACAATACCGAATTCTTTCATGAAACTGAACTTTATTATAAAAAAAATGTCAAAATGAACAGAAATGAGAATTGGCAAATCTGTAGTTAACAAACGCTGAAATTTATAAAACAACATCCAAGAAAATCTTTTGTCCTGTTTGTACGCACACTTCCAGAGCATTACTAATACTTGGCTTCAGACAGTTGATAAAATTCGCTTTACAGATTTAAGACATACCCTTCGTTAATTATGGACTAAAAATATATTTACATTCTTCAAGCGATGTAAAATTTAAATACCATATTTCTTTATTATTATTAAGTATATAATCATTTTCAGATATTTGGCCGAAACGCAGCTGCAAGTTAAGCGAAAACATGCAACACTAGTTGGTAGAACTAATAAACCACGTATAGGACTAATCTTACCCTTTGATTTTAATACTGAATGACATCGGGAAATGTAACCTCGTAACAGTTCCGTGCGTTGGTCTCTTCACACGAAGGTCAAGCTGGTGGCCCCGCCACTACACCAACTAAAATTTTTGGAGAGTTTTGTACAAAACTATAATTTTATTGCGCATAAAAGCTACTTAAAAATAATTTAAGAAAATATTTCCCAGATCTCAAAGAACTTCATATTCCCCTTAAAATACAAAATCTAGCCAAAACAATACACAGAGGACATCAATCTTTTATGCATTTTCTACGTAAATTAATTTGTACCAATTCTTGAAGTAGAAAATACTATTTACAATGCAAAAGGTTATGAAGTCACGTCACTAACAGACAGACAAAATTTACCGAGGCAAGAATTTTTTTTTATATTTGTAGGAATTAGGAACTACAATGAACAGAAAAAAAAATTGTTTGCAGACAATGTTCACCTTAGTTTGAAGTTAAGTCTCCCAAATGAAACATCGGTAGGCATATCCAACTTTGAAAAGGTTTGTCCCTGGTTCTTTATCTTCTTATTGAAGAAAGGATATTTTTTTTGTATACGATAAGTTTAATCTGTGATAATTCGTCACTTCAAAACTTGGTATTTTATTCAGTTTTAAGCATCTCTGGAAGCCATCGATATTTAAGCCTCTCCTCTTCAAGATATCTTTTTCTCGCGTGATAAATGATTATAATTTGAAGCAAGCAAATACGAGCGGGAAAAAATATTACCGATAACACTAGGCAACAAAGATTTTGTTACAGAAGACCAAATAGGTGCTCCTAGCTAATTTCGGTATGCTGATTTCAAATCTATAATTAGATTTTTTCTATCACGTCTAGATTTTGTGTAAAATGCAAATCACTTTTAGTAAAATTTTCTACCACGTCCAGATTTTGGTTTTAATCGGCTTAATGCCAGTAATATGAAACTTGCTTTTCAAGGTTAAAGCAATTTTTTTTGCCAACTATATACAAATTCGAACAATTTTGATAAATAAAATTTATCCCGAGTTGGCAACACTGAGTCAAGAGCATAGTAACGGGCAACGGCCCAACGGTCAGTCGCTACGTGACAGTCAAGCAGAACGGTTGTTGAAGCTCTCTGCTGATGAGCAAGTGACAGGTTGTGGTGACTTGTGTGTTTTTATAGCATTTGTTTTGTACTACGGTGTGTATTTCTTTTTATTTTGCACATCGTAATAATTACTTTCCACGTTTTTTCAGATATTGTATGGTAATTAAAAATGGCATCAAATAGACGTGCTTGTGTAAATCACCCAGACAACTTCTGCTTTGTCTGTGGACAATATACACCTAAGCCACAACGTAGAAACATAACAAAAAGATTAAACTTGCCTACAAGTGTTATTTTGACTGTAAGTTAGGAGACCAACAGAGGGACTGGGCACCACATATTTGCTGTGCACAGTGCAATGCAATGTTAATAGCTTGGATGAATGGTAAAAGAAAAGCTATGCCGTTCTCAGTCCCCATGGTTTGGCGTGAGCCGAAAAATCACTTCAATGATTGTTATTTTGTTTGACAAAGATTGCTGGTTTCACAAAGAAAAACAAATCAAAGATCACGTACCCAAACTGCGAATCAGCAATGAAACCAGTACCACATGATGAAACAAATCCACCACCAGTTCCACCAGCAACGATAACAGACAGCAGTTCATCTGAAGATTCTGCTAGTGATATAGAAACAGGGAAAGATGGCATATATGTTCCAGATGCAAATATTTCCCCACATTTGTTAAGTCAAGCGGAGTTAAATGACTTAGTGCGCGATTTGGAATTACCAAAAGAAAAGGCAGAGTTGCTTGGTTCAAGACTTCAAGAATTTAATCTTCTCCAACCAAACACCAAAGTTTCCCATTTCCGCCATCGCCATTTGCAGTTTTCATCATTTTACTTACAGGAAGAAACGTTTGTTTCTGCCACGATATCAGTGGTCTGATGCAAGGGATTGGCTGTCGCTATGATCCAAAAGAATGGAGACTGTTCATTGACTCTAGTAAAGCTAGCCTTAAAGCTGTATTACTGCACAACGGCAATGAAAAACCTTCAATACCTGTAGCACATGCCACTGGCCTTAATGAGACTTATGAATCGATGAAACTGCTGCTAAGACTCATCAAATATAAGGACCACACACATGGAATATTTGTGGCGACCTTAAAGTTGTATCATTACTTCTTGGGTTACAGTTGGGCTACACAAAGCATATGTGCTTTTTGTGTCTATGGAACAGCAGAGATGACAAGAACCACTACAAAAAACATGATTGGCCATCTAGAACTGAACATGTTGTTGGTAAATACAATGTGAAACACCCAGCACTTATTGACCCTCAGAAAGTACATCTTCCACCACTTCACATTAAACTTGGCCTTATGAAAAATTTCGTGAAGGGTATGGATCATCAAGGTAGTGGTTTCCAATATTTAAAGGATAAATTCAAAGGAATATTGACAGATGCTAAGCTAGAAGCTGGAGTTTTCACTGGACCACAGATCCGCAGTGTCATCCACGACTCATCGTTTCCATCTAACCTAAATGAGAATGAACTAGGAGCATGGACATCTTTCGTTGAAGTTGTCAAAATTTTCTTGGAAACCACAAAGCTGAAAACCACCGTAAACTCGTAGAAAACATGCTTAAATCTTATGAAATAATGGGATGCAGAATGTCTTTGAAAATTCATTTTTTACATTCTCATCTTGACTTCTTCCCGGCCAACCTTGGGGCTGTAAGTGACGAGCATGGTGAGCGCTTCCACCAACAGATCTCAGTTATGGAAAACAGATACCAAGGTAATTTCAACCCAAATATGATGGGAGATTATTGTTGGTTCCTGCAGAAGGAGAGCTCGTCATCCTACAAGCGACAAAGGAAGAGGACACACCAAAGTTTCACTTAAGAACAGGAATTTGCCTTTCAGTAGTAACAACAAAATACTAACGCGCTTTGGGTGGATGGTTGGGCGCAGGGGTGGTAACTCCGCCAGCGGAATTCCGCTGTCTGTCTTAAGCCAGAATAAAGGAGGAAAGACATCCCTGTTCACTAATTAGTTAAGTATGCTTAACATAAAACGTGGCACGGAAAAGTAGCTTAGACGGCTTTCGTAATAGAAGCGGGTGAGAAAAAAAAATGAAAATAGGGGTTTTCGGTTACACAAAATCTGGACGTGATAGAGAAATTTTGATATCAGATCTGAAATCAGCATCAGCGCTTTAGTAGGAATCAGTAGTTCACGTGTCTGTAACAAAAAAAAAGTTGAAATTTGTTGCCTAGTGTAATAAATGAGTTGATTGAGAAGTACCAGCACCAGCAACCTCCAAATAACTAAAAAGAAGCAAATTTGTGGTGACAAACGTCAATAACAATTCCTGTAAAAAATGAGAACTTTTAGGGTAGAATTTAGAACCAAATTTCCAATATTAACAAACTTAAATGGTGTCTTCGCTAACTAAATCATTTATTTAGTCAATGCATCAATAGATTCTCATGTATTTAACTATATAATACAGAACAATGTACTGTAAGTTAGGTAAAAGCCATATTCAGTGCATTAAAAGATAAAGATTTTAGTAACTTTTGACAGGGGAAAAATTTTGCTCCTCTTCATTTCATATGTCTCCCCGCCCCCTCCCCAACTAAATAGATCTACACCTATGTCACACACCAAGGGTATATTAAAAATTATTCCAGCCAAATTTAACAAGAAATTTCTAAAGATCTTTTTAAAATAAACTAATTTTTAATGAAAATTCTGTACACAAAAAGAAGCAAATTTATTATGATAACTGCCCATACTCACATATCCAAAAACGACATGAATACTCAGTTTGAAGAAAATTCTCGCAAGCATTATTATGCAGTTTCCCGTCAGGAAAACCGAGTGAAATGCTATCAGCAAAGTTTTTCCTGGTGAAAGAGCTTGAAGAACTTTTGGCGCGAGAGCTAGAACTAGGAGCATATTCATCTGAAAAGTCTGATAAAAGGTTTGATTTAAAGAGTGGGGCCAGGGGGGCTTAAATGAAGCAACGGGGCTTAATTGAAGCAACGTGGACATAAGCATTCAAACGTTTTACTTAATTTCGTTTAACCAGGACTATGGGGCCTCAAAATTAAGCCCGGTTGCTTCAATTAAGCGCCCTGGCCCCACCCGGTCTGGATCCGCCTATGGTTGTATCTATAACATTCTGAACTTTAGGGTAAATACGAATGAATTGTGTGTAATAACAGCACTTAAGATGGAAAGAGAACAGCAAGAAAGTGGGCTGGTACGACTAGCGAACTACAGTAGTGGGATTCGAGCCCGCGTTGCGTGGCTTTAGATTTAGCGCTTCTACCGATACACGCCCCCACACAAGCCAGAACCGCAACAAAGGTTTGTTCAAGCGAGCCCAATATTTAAGCTGTGTGGCCATTTTTCACTGAACTCTCGACTTGAGGCGTGTAAACATTTTAAGGAGCGCCGAAACTGAAACCACGAAACGAGTTCGTACCCTACTATCTGCTGGTTTTCGCACTTTATTGCCTTTCCCTTTTCCAATTTCAGGGGGGAATTATAAAAATAGACATGCGCATGTATTTATTTCAAATAAATATATTACTAAAAGCATGACAACTTTGCCTAGAGGATTATTTAGAGATTAACTAACTAAAAATATTATATGTTCACGTTATTAGACAGAAGATAAAATATTGAACACACAAGGAAGCTTAACAATCCATGTTTTTAATGAATCTCTACTTACTGCTGCTCTCCCAGAATGCTCTGTTGGATAATGTAAAAAAATATTCCAGTTTCATCAAACAAACTACTTAAGTTTAGTTCTCAACGACAATACATCATCGACAGGAAAAGAATGTTTATGAAGTATTAATAATGTCTGGGATAGTTTAACCTTAGCAACAGCAAAAGGTCGTGTAACGCAGGAGACCCGCAGCTTTTCGTGGGATCAGAGACATCTACTGGTTGCTACATCCGAATTTTTGGAAGAGACCCAAAATATTCTTTCTCAGCCTCGCTGATCCAACGTGGCCACAACGCAGACCTATTTCAAATATAAAGATACTTTGGAAAGAGGAAATGATATTCAAAACTATAAAAGACTTCATACTTACCAACTGAAATGTCTTCAGAACTCCGTACCAAGATATCAGGAATTTGTGATCTAGTTTTGTTCTTAACTTTATCACCATTCTGAGATTAAAATTTAACACTCATTAATATAGGGCGATAGTGCATAAGTTGGCCGTAAATTCTTGAAAAAATACTTAGCCGTAAATTATAAATAGATAAAGTAAAATGATGCACTTAATGCAAAACCACACAATATTTGGTAGTGTTTTATGTCCGTAAACTCAAAAAAATCGTCTAGCGAAGCGTCTATTGTTTCAATGACTTAATGAAATAATTTTGGCAACCCTGGTGTTATGAAAAGAATTTGATAATGTGGTTAGGTCAACTGAATGTCCGGTTAAGTTAATTGAATGCCCAGTTAGACCAACTGTATGCCCTTGACAATTGGTTAGGTTAAGTCATGATATTTTTGTTTAAACTAACGAAAATATCACGACTTAACCTAACCAATCATCAAGGGCATATAGTTGACCTAACCGGACATTCAATTGGTTAGGTCAACAACTTGTCCCAAAATTACTAAGTTTAATTAAACAACTGAAAACTGATTTAGGGTATTTTCCGTTTGGGGGCTAGCAGCGAATTTTAATGAAAATCGGTATACTAATGTAGTTTTGGTCACTGATTTCAAAAATAACTTTTGAGAAATGAAAAACATTAGAGCACTTTAAATAATTAAAGTGTTTTTAATGAAAATATCATGACTTAATCTAACCAATCGTCAAGGGCGTACAGTTGACCTAACAGGGCATTAATTCTTGATTTTTTTTCCTGCTACTTTTACAGATCTGCCGGGATCCTTCAAAAAATGTATTCTTCGTAAAGTTGCACTTTTTACCGTTTGACCGACGCTTTTGGCAACGAAAGAACGGGTATTTTTATCAAAGGAACACACTTTCCCACACTTAGAAACACTTTCATAAACAGTAGCAGTTTGTGACTGGCTAAATTTAATACAATCCTCTGTAACTAGTTTAAGCTAGTTAAAATACATGTTAATTATTTAAAGTGCACTAACATGTTTGTTTTTCATTTCTCCAAAAGAAAAAAGTTATTTTTGAAGTCAGTGACCAAAACTACATTAGTATACCGATTTTCATTAAAATTCGCTGCTAGCCCCCAAACGGAAAAGATCCCTGATTTACCCTGTTTGATAGTTGTTCGTTGTTTTTCTGCTTCAATAAAGGAGTTTAATTTTTTGAGTTTACGAACGTAAAGCACATTACCCAGTATTTGGTGACATCATACCCCTGTAGTGATCTAAGCACTGCTTAGAAAATTTTAGAGGTTAGAAATAAAGCAAATAATTATTTGGGTTGTTTAACCTCCTTCGCAACATCTAAGGTCATATGACGGAGGGGGACCTACAGTTTTACGTGGGATCTGAACCACGGGTCGCTACATAATCTGGACACGCAGGACGGTCTTCCATCCAACTACTACCCAGACCCAATGTCGCTTAACTTCGCTGATCAATAAAGCAAATAAAATGTTAAGTATTATTAAGAGGAAGTTTTTGTTTTTTTTCGAAAGCCGTCACAAACAAACAAGAAATTGGTGTTAACTAATTTACGGCCCAGTATTTTTTCAAGAATTATTATTTACGGCCAACTTTATGCACTATCGCCTTAATATAGTTACAGTATCCCATTTCTCAATGGAAAAAGCCTATATGAGGATTGTCCAGATTAGGATTTATCCAGTAAACTTAAATTCTTAATCATTGTAAATTGGTAAATAGTGTGTATTTAGTAGAGACTTGGGTTAATCTTGAGATGTCACCACCTGAATTTTGAAAAAAATAACTACATGGCCGTAATCTACATAATATAACACTTTTCAAGAGTACAGTTTTTTGGGGAAATACGTTAAGCAAGTTATTGCAGGTGATATTTCCTTAAGATTTACCGAGACTTGAGGAAAAGTATTTCAGTAGTTTGTAAAGACAGTAAATATCAAGTTTATCGAAGACCGTTTCTTTTTATACTGTACAAATTTGTCGCAAAGGTCCTGATTGGCAGGAATTAGTCATGTGGGAAATAACTACCCAATCTAAAACGACCACCTAACCTAGTGTACCCTGGTCTCCGGAAAATGTAATATTAACCGTAAAGAGATTATTAGTCGACTATTAATCTACATTTGGTAAGAGGCTATCCTAAAATATAACCGATTTATCTGACTTTAATAACTAAGATAGGCTAGAGTGGTTTCATGTTCAAATGTAAACTCCGAAACCACTAAAGCGATCCATACGAAACCGTTTATATTATCCACTGGGCAACACGTATTTTATTGAATGATATCTGACACTTGATTCTAGGTAATTTGGGTGCGCTGAATACGAATTTCAACTCGGTTTGGCTCTATCAGGTCCTGATTCTTGTCGACAGCCTATGTGCCATTTTCCAGATTTTTCAAATTAGGACTAAAAAATTAAGTCGTGTTAAATTTTTTTTTCAAGTTTCATGAATACAAGCAGTTCAAACTACAGTAAAATTACATTATAACGATAGAAATGACTTAAAATAAAAAACAAACAGATATGAAGCTTTCACTGTGGCAAAATTTTCTTTTGTAAGACTTTCTAGCGTATTTGCTTGTTGATGGCAGGTCTCTTTTCAAGCACCAGCAGTAATCAGCCATCATGTGGGAATCCCAGCGGCCTTGGTACCGTTCCTCCATAATTTTGATATCTTGGTGGAATCTCTCCTCTCCCTTGTTCGTCACTTACATCACCTAAATTACTTGGAAATTGGTCAAGATGGCTATTCAAAAAATGCATTTTTATGCTCATTTGCAACCTAACTCTTTGTAGTCCCTTAAAAGTTTTTTTACGATTTCTTCGTAGTTATCTGCCCTATAATTGCCTAAAAAGTTTTTCTATCAAGTCCACGAATGAGAACCAGCCATTTTTTTCGCGTTCATTCATGACATTAGGAAAATTGCTGTTTTAATCATTGTTCTTATTTGTGGACCGTCGAAAATTCCCGCCTTGTTTTTTCATAACTTAAACTTGGAAATTTTGAGTTATGTATTTGAAACACTCGCCGTTCGTATCTAAAGCTTTTACATATTGTTTAATGAGGCCTAGTTTTATATGCAGAGAGGAAATATGATTTTATCTCTGCTCACTAAAGGTGGATTAATTACGTTTTTTTCTCCGACAGTAAGTGATGTTCGTGCTGGCCAGATTTGTTTGAAATAATGTTCTTCCTTGGCTCGCTGTCCCATAAGCAAAGGAAGCAGGGATATTTAGTATACCCTCCTTGTTGTCCTAGCAGAAAATTAACCATTTTTAAGTCAACACATATGATCCACTCGTGCTCCCTATATTTGATAAGATTTAAAACCTTTTCTATATGTTCATACTTTTCTTTTAATTTTGTTGAGTGCCCAATCGGTATCGAGCCGTATAGATTGCCATTATGCAACAACACACACTTAAGACTTCTTTTCGAACTGTCTAAAAACAAGCGCCAATCATTTGCATCGTAAGACTCAACCCCCATCTTCTTTAACAAACCAACTATGTCGCAGCAATATACTAAACTATCCTCTGTTCTAAAATATTTAACAAGTTCTTCTTCTCTTTTTCTGTAAAATGAAATGTATGTGTTTGAAGTAAGCAAGTTTTTCTCTTTAAGTCTTGAAGCTAAAATTTCCGCAGCCTTTTTTGGCAATTTAGATCCCTTACAAGATCATTCAACTCGGCCTCGTTAAACTTTTGCGGATCGTTTTGACTTTCAAATACGCTGGGTCAAAATCGGTGTCTGACTCCTCAAAGTGCATAACAATATTTTCAGGAACATCTTCAACTAATTCTTGAGTTGGCAGACCCTTAAATTTTGGAATGGGGATCTCATTTGAATGTAGCACAGGTCGTATCGCGGTGTCGAAATTTGGGTACTCGATACAATGTTTATTTTTCTTAGTGAAGCCCGAAGTCTTGACAAAGCAAAGGTAGCAATCGGTCTCGTGGTTAGTAGGCTCTCGCACACACCTGATATGGAAAAAAAATTGTAAAGCGTTAACAAAAGCGACGAGAGACTTGTTTTTATGAATTTTATCAAAAGTTATCACCCAAACATTTAACATTTCTATGTGTTTCAACCTTATGCAATATTTGAGATTCTTATAAACATTTTCTGTAAATTTTTGTTTATGTACCTAAGTTACAATTACATTTAGGTAAGTTACAGTATACTAGTGATTAAATTACGTAGTTTTATGAAATCATAAACTTACCATCGGAACTCCAAAAGGTATTTTTGAATCCGAACCCTTCGTCCAATGTCGCAGTCTTTCAATGCATATAGTGCAGGCTTTATGTGGAGCCCACGATTTATCTTGGTCCCCTTTTATGCCAAAATAAGCTAAGTAAGCTCTTTTTACGAAGTCAGTTATATTTGCTCGTTGATGTGGAAGTGTAAAATTTCCACATATATAACAGAAGGAATCAGGGTTGTTTTTGCATTTGAACTTTCTAGTGCTTGATGACATATTGCTTGATTGTTCTGCCAATTTGTAAAGGTATTTAAAGCCCTTAATTCATATAAATTTAAGAAAATCTGAAATATAAACACAAAAATTAGTTTAAATAGGTACTTATTATGAAATAGGTACTTACAATCTATGAAATTAAACTAGAAACACGGATGAGTAGGTACAATATAAATTACGTCTAATTAAATCAACTATATTAAATCACGATGACAAAATTACTCACTAAATCATATGCCAATTCAAAATTATGTTAATGCCCAAACTTAATTAACTAACTCAACTGACTGACTGACTGACTGACTGATTGAATTGACTGATTAACTCTGGAAACGAGTCGCTTTTATATATTTTAGTTGTCCCTCTAGAATACTCTACAGAGAACAGGAACGCTCGAGAAAATTTTAGAATTCTATGATATTTTTAGCTTAATTTACTAATATTAAAATGGGTTAAAAATGACAAAATTAAAATATTTTTAGGGTGTTACATATAAATATCATAATACAACAATACCATAACAATAGGTACAAATACCAAGATAAAAACCTAGTTGCATAATGTGTAACTGCAAAAAGACAGCGAGTATTGAGAAAAAACCTTTTTATGAATACGACGAAAGAGGAGGGGTGTTGAGCAAAATCAGGACCTGATAGAGCAAAACCGAGTAAACATTCGTGCTCAGCGCACACCAAATTACCTAGAACTAACTGTCAAATCTAATTCAATAGACAAAAAGTTGAAATTTGTTCCCCAGTGAATTATCAATGGGACAACCAATTTAAATTTGTTCGAAGGAAGTCCCTAACATTAATACGATAGCAGTCATCCACCTATCGAAATTAAAACGGTTCTTCCAGATCTGTAAAATTCTAGCAGCAGTTTCGCTGATCGCTCGCTTGCAGCTATATTGAATAACTGCAGCCTTTTATTGTGGAGATTGTACAGTACGAGCCCCCATCTTAAAACTCTTGTACCCGATTCTAGAATGTCCTACTCCTCTTCACGATTGTAAGCAACCCTAAAATAAATACCACCCTACCACAATAAATATAGAAAACTTAAGAAATATTTTCACTTGTGCGAAAAGCTGTAGTAAATACGAAAAACAACCTCGAAGAGTGAAAATCAGACGAGAAGCCTTCTTATAAGTAACCAATCTCTTTTGACGAAATTTACCTTACAGTTTTCACAAATGACCATTTTAACCATTTTAACTATTAACAATTTTAAAAGGATATGCAGTCATATACAGACTACGAGTAACCTAAGATTAAATATTAAATTTTGTAAAATTTTCTAATTATCTTTTGTAAATATAGAACAAAAACTTTGCCATTACAATTTCATCATTAATTAAAAAACAAAGTTATAATCCAATCAAGTTTGATTTAGTTTTAAAATTAAATAACTAAATTAAAAAAAAATTAACTCCGAAGACACCTTACCTTCCAAACAAAAAGCTTTTACGAAAATGGCGCCTGAAGAGAAAATTTTGAAGTCGAAAACTAAAACGCTAAAATATATTATATTTCGACCACAAATAATTATCTACAAAAATCCCTTTAATAAATTATGATAATTCTTCAAATTTGCTTCCACAAAATTATTTCAAACCATCAATTTGACTCGAAAAGCAAAAAATTAACCATTTATTTCATAAAAACATTTCCACAAATTCAAGTAATTCTTTGCTTTTTTGGACTAAACAATTTCCAAATATGAACATAGTTTTTGCTGGATGCGAAATCTGGTTAATTGGTAGATCATTTTTAAGTCTTTTACGTCGTTCATCCACGAAGGGTCATTGAGACGGACCGTAACGTTATCCCATCCAACGACATAAATAACATAACCAAACATGGAAGACAAGGTCGAATCAAAAAGGATTTCGAGCACCAGACTCACTCTCTCTCTCTCTCTCTCTCTCCCAGGGGGTATAAAGGTTATGCACATTTCTTCTGGATGTAGTAAACTTTATACTTGGGGTGTGACAGCCCTCCGGTCCCGAGTCGTGGGATTCTAGAGGAACTGGCTGCCAGTTCCTTTAGGTTCTCTCTCTCTTTCGGGAGGGCGGGTGAAGTATTTTGCACAATCCGTCCCGTGGGTTACTAGGACCCCATCCCATCCCTACTCTGTCCTTTTAGCTTACGTTAAGGTTGTTCTCCTCTGACTGAAAAAAAAAAAAAAAAAAAAAACTTTTAGTATTGTCTTTTTCTCTTCTTTTACTATTAGGACCCGACTGCTACCTCATGCGTGGGAAGAGAGGCTTTGGAACCTCTATAAATAACACCATTTAACGCTCGTAGGTTGTGAGAGACTGGGATGGAGGGGTCCCAGGCGTAGGGGCGCGATGAATGGAGTGTGGCTAGTGCCCCGTTAAGCCCATTCCTAACGCGTAATGGCCTGACCAGCCCCCTGCGACCGTTCTTTGGTGACCAATTGATGGTGCTTGGCTGTACTGCTCTGAGGTGAGAGAGCTTTACTGCCCAGCTGGCTGCCAGGCCAGCGTAAAGTCTCGGGCGTAGCCTCTGGGTCTGGTGGGATATCCCTTGAACACTGGATTCTAAGAGTCTGGCCGCTTGTGAGTGACTAGTAAGACTTAGTAAGGGGCTGCATCTCGCTGTCGCTCCTGGCGGAAAATCCGTGACGCCTGCGTCGCGAGTGTTTGTCAGTTGGTAGCTGCGACACGTTTGGGACTGTCCGGCCCTGGGGAGACCTTTGGTCGGTGCGGCAGCAGGAGAGGTGTAGTCTTCTGGAAGGGATGAACGTCACTTGCAAATAGGTGGATGCGTCTACGCGCGGGAAGAATTCACCCCCCCCCCCTTTTTATATACTGGTCAGAACGTTTTTGAGAGTTTTCATTGCTAGAACGCTTTATCTTATTCAGAGTATTCAGAATTTGAAAAAAGAAAAAAAAAGTTACAATGACTGGACCGCAGAAATTGAAGGCTGAATGTGCGAAGTGTGAAGTGAACCAGTGGGTGACGAACTTCAAAGAAGCTTGCTTCGAGAAGATCAACCACTCCAGCATGTGCCGCTTTTGCGAACTCATGCGGTTTTACGAGAAGCTAGAGGAGAGGGTCCGGCGGCTCGAGTCGTCCAGACCGGCTGTTGGAGGTGCGGCAGTCACTGACGAGGCTGCACTGCCGCCTAACCCGGAGCTCATTCAGGATAGGATAGCTGCCGTGGAAAGGCGGTCCAGCGATGGAATGGACAGATCTCGGGACCGCGGAGAAAGGGTAGAGGTGCAACCGGGGGCCAGGGTCCTAAATCAGTGTCAGGAATCGCCAGCGACCCACGTGGAATGCTTGGAAACGCGGCGTAAGGTGGAGGGCGCAAAGAAGGGGCTGATAGAGAAGGGTGGGAAGGGGTCGATAGAGAAGGGTGGGAAGGGGCCGATGAAGAAAAAGGGTGGGAAGGGGCCTACTGATGGCCCAAAGAAACCGAAGGATGTAGCTACCGGTCGGGGTGGGTCGGGTGGTGTAACTGCGTGTATGGGTGGCGACGGGTTTCGAAAGGTCTCAGGCAAGAAGGCTGCGAAGCCGAAGCCTGAGACCCCAGTTGCCCCTGTCAGGACCTCTAACCGCTTTAGTCTCCTGTGCTCGAAGGAGGAAGACACCGTTTTGATTGGGGACTCACAGATCAGGGGCCAGGAGAAGTACTTTGCTTCTGCAAACCGGGATGGGAGGAAGGTAAGGTGCTTACCTGGGCGGGGAACGACTCACTTAAGGAAGGAGGTAGAGAAGGTGCGCGTGGCTAGTCGGAGGACTGCGATCGTTGTCCACGCTGGTGGCAACGACCTGTTCCTCAAAGGCGGTAGGGTAGGTCTTTCAGAGGGGATCATCACCGAGATCATGTCTCTTGCGGATGATCTAAAACTGAAGACAGACAGGGGAATGTTAATGGGAATTTTACCGCGAATGAATGCCAGTGACCACGCACTCAGTAAGGTCATTGGCATCAACGAGAGGGTGCAAGACTTGTGCGTCCCGCTGGGCGTGAGGTTTATTGACCCCTTCGACGCATTTTCAGGTAGGTGGGACCTTTACCAGAGAGATGGTGTCCACCTCAATAACAAGGGTAAAGGTGTGCTAGGCGCGCTGCTCGACCGGCACCTATACAGAATGGTGAGGTCGAGTCCGGGGAGAGATGATGGGCCCCCACCGGGGAGGGATGATGATGAGCCGGTGGCGGACGTACCTTCAACTGAAGGGTGCGTCCAGGTACAGGTGGGTGACCCTCCTCCTACGTTGGAGGGGGCTCAGGCTCCTGCGGAAGTTGCCCCCTCGTTAGTGAGGGGCTCTTCAACTCCCGACAGCCCTGGCTGTTCGGGAAACGGGTCGTGCTAGGGGGCGGTCAGAATAGGGGGGCTCCCTCCGTGCAATGCTTTTTAATGCTAGGTCGATCAGGAACAAGTTTTGCGAGCTACGGGCGCTCTTAGCATCAGAATACCAGGATATCGTTGCTATCACCGAGTCCTGGATTCATACTGATCGTAGGGACTACGTTGGGGAGTTCGAAATTCCCGGGTATAGAATGTTTCGCAAAGACCGCACCCGTGGGGAGGGGGGTGGGGTACTAATATACGTCAGAGACACGTTGAGTCCGGTTGACTGCCAGTTCCGGTCGGAACGGGAGCTGCTTGGCGTCGATCTGAACGTGGGAGGGACGAACTATAGGTTAATCTTGGTGTACAGACCTCCGCATCTCCTCCTCGAGGAGGATACAGCCCTGTACACCGAACTCAGTAGCCTGCTAGGGGATAGGGTGTGTGTAGTTTTAGGAGACTTCAACTGTCGCGGCATAAAGTGGGAAAACAGGACTGCCGATGCTGAAGGGAGGAGGCTAGTTGACTTTGCTGATGAGAACTTCCTCACTCAGTGGGTCAACGAGCCTACACGAGGCGAAAGCGTTCTAGACTTAGTATTCACGACCGAAGACAACCTCGTCACTGGCCTCACCGTTGACGAATCATTGGGCGGGAGTGATCACGGTCTTATTAGGTTCCGTGTGTGCGTCCCTCGGGTGAAGCGTAGTAACTCGAGAGGCAGTAAGCTCGATCTCCGGCGGGCGAACTTTGTTAGCCTCAGGGATAGCGTAGGAGAGATGGGGTTAGAGGTTGGCGGCGATGTTGAGGGAGTGTGGAGTGCATTCCGGGACGAGTTTATGGTGCTGCAGTCTGCTGCCATACCCTCAAAACCGGTCACCCCTGCTTCAACGCAGCCTAAGTGGTTCAATCGTGACATCGCTTCGGCTATCCGAAATAGGAAAGTAGCGTATAGGAGGGCGAAGGCCAATCGTTCCCACGAGAACACTGAAGCGTATGTCCGCCTGTGTAGGGAAGTGAAGGCGAAGGTTAGGCTAGCGAAACGTAACGAAGAACTACGGGTGGCAAGCCTCTGCAAGGGGAACCCTAAGGAATTCTTCAGTTATGTTAATAGTAGAAAGCCCATTAGAAGCATGATAGGTCCGTTAAAGGACGGAAGCGGCGTTCTGCGGACCTCCGACGCGGACATCGCTAATGTGCTTAATGAGTACTTTGCGGGAGTGTTCACCAGGGAGGATACCCGCGTCATCCCCGAGCCAGGCGTGAGGCACGAAGGTGCTGGCCTGGATAGTGTTAGATGTACCGCGACAGTCGTTGCCGATAGAATAGACAAACTGAGCGCGTTTAAGGCTCCTGGGCCAGACCAGTTTCTCCCCAGAGTGTTGCGAGAAGTGCGCGACCAGGTGGCTCCCCACCTGGCTACAGTCTTCAACAAATCGTTGGAGATGGGCCAGGTGCCTGGTGACTGGAGGGAAGCCAACGTGACCCCTATCTTTAAGAAAGGGGATCACGAAAGTCCAGGGAACTATCGTCCCATTAGTCTCACTTCAGTTGTAGGTAAATTATTAGAAGGGATAATAGCTGATAGGATCGTTGACCATTTGGACTCCTACAAGCTGCTTGGGGACTCCCAACATGGGTTTAAGACGGCATAGGTCGTGTCTCTCTCACCAACTTGCTCGAGTTTTTCCACGTCATGTTTGAGTGGACGATAAGTAGGGCGATTGATATACTTTATCTCGACTTTCAGAAAGCCTTTGATAAGGTACCTCACCGCCGGCTAATGGCGAAAGTGGCGCGCTGGGTATCGGTGGGGAAATGGGTAGGTGGATTGAAAACTGGCTGAGGAATAGGCGGCAGAGGGTGGTAATTAAAGGGGCTAGTTCGGGTTGGGCCTCGGTCACTAGTGGGGTTCCTCAGGGTTCCGTTTTGGGGCCGCTGTTGTTTATCATTTACATAAATGATATCGACGGTGGCATCGTCAGTCGGATCGCCAAATTCGCTGATGACACCAAGCTTGGGGCCAATGTTGGGACGCCCGAAGCGATCGAGGAACTGCGTGCGGACCTAGGTAGGATAGGAGAGTGGTCCGAAAAATGGCAAATGCCGTTTAAACTTGGTAAATGCAAAGTGATGCACATTGGCTACGCCAATCCCAAGTCGGACTACTCGATGTTGGGTAGTAATACGAGGTGACTGATTTAGAAAAGGACTTGGGTGTGCTAATTAGCAGCGATCTTAAGTTTACGAAACAGTGTGTAGAGGTGGAAAAGAAAGCCCAGAACTATTGGGTTATATCAGGAGGCAATTTCAGTTTTCGGAACAAGGAGATTGTGCTCTCACTGTACAATTCTCTTGTTCGGCCGCACCTGGGTATGCTGTGCAGTTCTGGTCGCCCACCCTCAGGAAAGATATTGAGAGGCTGGAGCGAGTGCAGGCGAGGGCCACAAAGTTAATCCCTTCCGTTAGGCATATGGCTACAATCGACGGTTACGCGCCCTGAACTTGTTTTCGCTTGAAACTCGGAGGCTGCGCGGTCAACTGATCGAGGTTTTCAAGCTCTTACGCGGGGGTTCAACGATGTCGATTTTAGAAGTATGTTTAGTTTAAATGATAACCCAACTCGCAACAATGGTTGGAAGTTGGATTTGAAACGGTTTAGGACTAGTGTGTGTGGGAATCTTTAACGTTAATTTATAAGATCTGTGACACGTGGAACAGGTTACCTTCGGAAGTTGTGAACAGTTCCTCTGTGGATCAGTTCAAGAAAAGGGTAGACGAAATCTTGCACACTATTTGAGTGTGTAAAGACATTTAGGACCTCAGTCTGCGGAAATTTCTTTTCGTATAAAATAGTTAATATCTGGAACCAACTTCCCTCAGAGGTTGTTTCTAGTCAAAGTGTAAATGTGTTTAAAAATAGGCTAGACAAAGTACTGAATACTCTCATAGTTCAAGACTAAAACATAAGAAAACTCTGCAGGAGATCGCTTGCACAGTGTCTCTGTGAGCAAGCTAAATATAGAGCTATTTATATATTCTCCACTTTCCTGTAAAATTTCCTTGGCTACTTTTCCAGGGTCAAGGTATTTTCTTCAACCTTTTTCCGTACCTGCCTCTGGCAGGGAGAGAGCGGAGGGTGGGGAGAGAGCCTTCTACTTTTCTATCCAGTTTTCTACTACTGCTAGGATAGTTGAAAGAAAAATAAACTTTTACAAAATTTTCCCTGGCACCCGTTGCTATTGGTACCTCCTCGGTATAGGGCCGCAAGGCCTTTTGAGGTACTTCTTTTCCTTGTAACTCCTTGTAACTCTCTCTCTCTCTCTCTCTCTCTCTCTTGGGGTGTGACAGCCCTCCGGTCCCGAGTCGTGGGATTCTAGAGAAATTGCTGCCAGTTTCTTTAGGTTCTCTCTCTCTTTCGGGAGGGCGGGTAAAGTATGTTGTACAATCCTGTCCCGTGGGTTACTAGGACCCCATCCCATCCCTACTCTGTCCTTTTAGCTTACATTAAGGATGTTCTCCTCTGACTGAAAAAAAAAAAAAAAAAAAAACTTTTCTTTTAGTATAAAGTATTTTTCTCTTCTTTTACTATTAGGACCCTACTGCTACCTCATGCGTGGGAAGAGAGGCTTTGGAACCTCTATAAATAACACCATTTAACGCTCGTAGGTTGTGAGAGACTGGGATGGAGGGGTCCCAGGCGTAGGGGCGCGATGAATGGAGTGTGGCTAGTGCCCCGTTAAGCCCATTCCTAACGCGTAATGGCCTGACCAGCCCCCTGCGACCGTTCTTTGGTGACCAATTGATGGTGCTTGGCTGTACTGCTCTGAGGTGAGAGAGCTTTACTGCCCAGCTGGCTGCCAGGCCAGCGTAAAGTCTCGGGCGTAGACTCTGGGTCTGGTGGGATATCCCTTGAACACTGGATTCTAAGAGTTTGGCCGCTTGTGAGTGACTAGTAAGACTTAGTAAGGGGCTGCATCTCGCTGGCGCTCCTGGCGGAAAATCCGTGATGCCTGCGTCGCGAGTGTTTGTCAGTTGGTAGCTGCGACACGTTTGGGATTGTCCGGCCCTGGGGAGACCTTTGGTCGGTGCGGCAGCAGCGAGAGGTGTAGTCTTCTGGAAGGGATGAACGTCACTTGCAAGTAGGTGGATGCGTCTACGCGCGGGATGAATTCACCCCCACCCCCTTTTTTATATACTGGTCAGAACGTTTTTGATAGTTTTCATTGCTAGAACGCTTTATCTTATTCAGAGTATTCAGAAAAAAAAAAAAAAAAAATATGGCAGGGCCAGCTAAATTGAAAGCAGAATGCTTTAAATGTAAAGTTAATCATTGGTGCGTTGACTTCCCTGAAGGTAGTATCAGCGATATCACATCCCTTAGTGTATGTTTGTTTTGTAAACTTAGAGACAACCACGAAAAGGAAGTTAAAGAGCTAAAGGAATTAGTAAAAAAGCTTAGAGACAACCACGAAAAGGAAGTTAAAGAGCTAAAGGAATTAGTAAAAAAGCTTGAAGCTAGGGTCGTCGCACTGGAAATCCAACCCAGTGGACAAGATCAAACTAAAAACACACCAGCAGATTTAAACTGTAAGATTAAGCATCTAGAACAAAGCGTGGCACGCTTGGAAAACACTGTGACTATTCCGGAAAATAGAACGGAGGAACAAGAATTCAAATTGGTCAAAAATAAAAGACCCTCCAAACCAAAACCAAAACATAAGGATTTGGAACCCATTACCATCAAAAATAAGTTTCACTTACTTGCTGATGAGGAGGATGAATCCTTTTTAATTGGGGATTCTATGCTAAGGAATCAAGGGGACTTTTTCGGAGCAAGACGGGTGACCAAGAGAAAACTCCGATGTTTTCCGGGTGCCACAAGCCAGATAATTAATAGGGAATTAGGCAAAATTAATATCAAGAATAGAGTTGCCCTATCATTGTCCATGTTGGTGGCAATGACGTTTTTCTGGGAGGGACAGGAGGGCAGACAGAGCCCATTATAAAAGAATTTAAGAACCTAACTGACAAGGTTAGGGATAGGACAGACATGGGTATGGTCGTAGGAATTCTCCCTCGAATGCGTGCTAGTGATTATACTCTAAGTAAAGCCATTAGCATAAATAAAAGAGTTAAACGCATGTGTGAGGAAAAAGGCCTAAAGTTTGTCGATTTTTGGCCTACATTCTACGGAAATGGGGAATACTTTGGTTCGGACGGGATACATTTTAACCAGAAGGGGAAAAAGAAGTATGGTGATTTACTGAACATTAATTTGTATAATCTTTTTAAACTAGGACCCCCCAAACCAGTAATTGATCCTGCTTCCCAAACAGTTAAACCTACTCCCCCAGCAGTTAGTCACCCTCCCCCAGCAGTCACCCTCCCCCAGCAGTAGTCACCCTCCCCAGCAGGTAGTCACCCTCCCAGCAGGTAGTGACTCTCCTTCCA
Source organism: Bathynomus jamesi (assembly GCA_023014485.1). NCBI lineage: Eukaryota > Metazoa > Arthropoda > Malacostraca > Isopoda > Cirolanidae > Bathynomus > Bathynomus jamesi. The sequence goes on along the minus strand of JAJOZX010001802.1, from coordinate 441,981 downwards.
CGTTGGAGGGGCTCAGGCTCCTGCGGAGATTGTCCCCTCGTTAGTGAGGGGCTCTTCAACTCCCGACAGCCCTGGCTGTTCGGGAAACGGGTCGTGCTAGGGGGCGGTCAGAATAGGGGAGGCTCCCTCCGTGCAATGCTTTTTAATGCTAGGTCGATCAGGAACAAGTTTGGCGAGCTACGGGCGCTCTTAGCATCAGAATACCAGGATATCGTTGCTATCACCGAGTCCTGGATTCATACTGATCGTAGGGACTACGTTGGGGAGTTCGAAATTCCCGGGTATAGAATGTTTCGCAAAGACCGCACCCGTGGGGAGGGGGGTGGGGTACTAATATACGTCAGGGACACGTTGAGTCCGGTTGACTGCCAGTTCCGGTCGGAACGGGAGCTGCTTGGCGTCGATCTGAACGTGGGAGGGACGAACTATAGGTTAATCTTGGTGTACAGACCTCCGCATCTCCTCCTCGAGGAGGATACAGCCCTGTACACCGAACTCAGTAGCCTGCTAGGGGATAGGGTGTGTGTAGTTTTAGGAGACTTCAACTGTCGCGGCATAAAGTGGGAAAACAGGACTGCCGATGCTGAAGGGAGGAGGCTAGTTGACTTTGCTGATGAGAACTTCCTCACTCAGTGGGTCAACGAGCCTACACGAGGCGAAAGCGTTCTAGACTTAGTATTCACGACCGAAGACAACCTCGTCACTGGCCTCACCGTTGACGAATCATTGGGCGGGAGTGATCACGGTCTTATTAGGTTCCGTGTGTGCGTCCCTCGGGTGAAGCGTAGTAACTCGAGAGGCAGTAAGCTCGATCTCCGGCGGGCGAACTTTGTTAGCCTCAGGGATAGCGTAGGAGAGATGGGGTTAGAGGTTGGCGGCGATGTTGAGGGAGTGTGGAGTGCATTCCGGGACGAGTTTATGGTGCTGCAGTCTGCTGCCATACCCTCAAAACCGGTCATCCCTGCTTCAACGCAGCCTAAGTGGTTCAATCATGACATCGCTTCGGCTATCCAAAATAGGAAAGTAGCGTATAGGAGGGCGAAGGCCAATCGTTCCCACGAGAACACTGAAGCGTATGTCCGACTGTGTAGGGAAGTGAAGGCGAAGGTTAGGCTAGCGAAACGTAACGAAGAACTACGGGTGGCAAGCCTCTGCAAGGGAAACCCTAAGGAATTCTTCAGTTATGTTAATAGTAGAAAGCCCATTAGAAGCATGATGGAAACGGCGTTCTGCGGACCTCCGACGCGGACATCGCTAATGTGCTTAATGAGTACTTTGCGGGAGTGTTCACCAGGGAGGATACCCGCGTCATCTCCTAGCCAGGCGTGAGGCACGAAGGTGCTGGCCTGGATAGTGTTAGATGTACCGCGACAGTCGTTTCCGATAGAATAGACAAACTGAGCGCGTTTAAGGCTCCTGGGCCAGACCAGTTTCTCCCCAGAGTGTTGCGAGAAGTGCGCGACCAGGTGGCTCCCCACCTGGCTACAGTCTTCAACAAATCGTTGGAGATGGGCCAGGTGCCTGGTGACTGGAGGGAAGCCAACGTGACCCTATTTTTAAGAAAGGGGATCACGAAAGTCCAGGGAACTATCGTCCCATTAGTCTCACTTCAGTTGTAGGTAAATTATTAGAAGGGATAATAGCTGATAGGATCGTTGACCATTTGGACTCCTACAAGCTGCTTGGGGACTCCCAACATGGGTTTAGACGGCATAGGTCGTGTCTCACCAACTTGCTCGAGTTTTTCCACGTCATGTTGAGTGAGTACGATAAGAGTAGGGCGATTGATATACTTTATCTCGACTTTCAGAAAGCCTTTGATAAGGTACCTCACCGCCGGCTAATGGCGAAAGTGGGCGCGCTGGGTATCGGTGGGGAAATGGGTAGGTGGATTGAAAACTGGCTGAGGAATAGGCGGCAGAGGGTGGTAATTAAAGGGGCTAGTTCGGGTTGGGCCTCGGTCACTAGTGGGGTTCCTCAGGGTTCCGTTTTGGGGCCGCTGTTGTTTATCATTTACATAAATGATATCGACGGTGGCATCGTCAGTCGGATCGCCAAATTCGCTGATGACACCAAGCTTGGGGCCAATGTTGGGACGCCCGAAGCGATCGAGGAACTGCGTGCGGACCTAGGTAGGATAGGAGAGTGGTCCGAAAAATGGCAAATGCCGTTTAACTTGGGTAAATGCAAAGTGATGCACATTGGCTACGCCAATCCCAAGTCGGACTACTCGATGTTGGGTAGTAATATCGAGGTGACTGATTTAGAAAAGGACTTGGGTGTGCTAATTAGCAGCGATCTTAAGTTTACGAAACAGTGTGTAGAGGTGGAAAAGAAAGCCCAGAAACTATTGGGTTATATCAGGAGGCAATTTCAGTTTCGGAACAAGGAGATTGTGCTCTCACTGTACAATTCCCTTGTTCGGCCGCACCTGGAGTATGCTGTGCAGTTCTGGTCGCCCACCCTCAGGAAAGATATTGAGAGGCTGGAGCGAATGCAGGCGAGGGCCACAAAGTTAATCTCTTCCGTTAGGCATATGGGCTACAATCGACGGTTACGCGCCCTGAACTTGTTTTCGCTTGAAACTCGGAGGCTGCGCGGTCAACTGATCGAGGTTTTCAAGCTCTTACGCGGGTTCAACGATGTCGATTTTAGAAGTATGTTTAGTTTAAATGATAACCCAACTCGCAACAATGGTTGGAAGTTGGATTTGAAACGGTTTAGGACTAGTGTGTGTGGGAATTACTTTACGTATAAGATCTGTGACAAGTGGAACAGGTTACCTTCGGAAGTTGTGAACAGTTCCTCTGTGGATCAGTTCAAGAAAAGGGTAGACGAAATCTTGCACACTATTTGAGTGTGTAAAGACATTTAGGACCTCAGTCTGCGGAAATTTCTTTTCGTATAAAATAGTTAATATCTGGAACCAACTTCCCTCAGAGGTTGTTTCCAGTCAAAGTGTAAATGTGTTTAAAAATAGGCTAGAAAAGTACTGAATACTCTCATAGTTTAAGACTAAAACATAAAAACTCTGCAGGAGATCGCTTGCACGGTGTCTCTGTGAGCAAGCTAAATATAGAGCTATTTATATATTCTCCACTTTCCTGTAAAATTTCCTTGGCTACTTTTCCAGGGTCAAGGTATTTTCTTCAACCTTTTTCCGTACCTGCCTCTGGCAGGGAGGGAGCGGAGGGTGGGGAGAGAGCCTTCTACTTTTCTATCCAGTTTTCTACTACTGCTAGGATAGTTGAAAGAAAAATAAACTTTTACAAAATTTTCCCTGGCACCCGTTGCCATTGGTACCTCCTCGGTATGGGCCGCAAGGCCTTTTGAGGTACTTCTTTTCCTTGTAACTCCTTGTAACTCTCTCTCTCTCTCTCTCTCTGATGCTGATGTTGAGGGCTCAAGACTGTTGGAATTTGCCGATGATAACTTATTAAGTCAATGGGTTGACGGGCCTACTAGGGTTAATAATAAACTAGACCTCATATTCACGAACGAAGATGACCTAGTCTCTAACCTGACTATTGGTGAAAATTTAAGTAACAACGATCATAATTTGATTAGGTTTGACCTAAGGGTTCCAGTTAATACACGCGAAAAGACTCGTGAAAGACTGGATTTCTCGAGAGCAAATTTTGAAAGCTTCCAAAGTAGTTTAGACACACTTCAAGTTCTAATAAGTGAGGATGTCAGTGTCACCTGGAGCTCATATAGGGATCAATTTAGAATATTACAGAACACTTTTATACCCACTAAAATGGTTTCCTTGTCAACAAAGTCACCGAAATGGTTTAACAACGAAATTAGGAGGGCTATTACGGGAAGAAAAAGAGCCTACAAACTACTTAACTCGCATTTCAACCACACTAATTCAGAAAACTATATAAACCTACGTAGGAGGGTTAAGTCCTTAATTAGATCAGCCAAACGTGATGAAGAAGCTAGAGTTGGCTCACTCTGTAAAGTTAACCCTAAAGAATTTTTTGCCCATGTTAATAGCAGAAAGCCAATTAAAAATTCTGTAGGCCTCTTAAAAGATAGAAATGGCGTACTGAAATTCGGTGATAAAGATATAGCTAATACGTTAAACGAGTTCTTCGTTACAGTCTTCACGGAGGAAGACACAATAGAAGTGCTAAGTCCTCGGATTACATATGACGGTGACCAGCCCGTAGAGACCATAAGCTTTACGAGAAATGAGGTACAGCAATTAATTGATAAGATGAACAAATACAAATCACCTGGCCCCGACTTATTTCTTCCAAGGGTATTAAAAGAGGTTAGCCACAATGTTGTTGACGACTTAGTAACCATATTCAAACAATCAATCGAGTTAGGGAAAGTTCCAACCGACTGGAAGTTAGCAAATGTAACACCAATCTTTTAAAAGGGTGATAGGGAAAATCCTTGTAATTATCGCCCGATCAGTTTAACATCAGTTGTCGGCAAACTGTTGGAATCCATCATTACAAACGTATTGTGTATCACCTTGAATCTAACAATCTAATTTTTTATTCTCAACATGGATTTAGGCGACATAGATCCTGTCTGACAAACCTGTTAGAGTTTTTCCATAATATGCATACACTGTACGATGCAAGTAGGGCAATAGATATAGTGTATCTCGACTTTCAAAAAGCCTTTGACAAAGTCCCTCACGCTAGATTGATAGCTAAAGTCAAAGGACTAGGAATCACCGGGCTCGTTTCCAACTGGATTGAGGATCGGTTAAAAGATAGAAAGCAGAGAGTGGTAATAAATGGAGTGGCTTCGGAGTGGGCGCCCGTCACCAGTGGTGTCCCACAGGGTTCCGTGCTGGGTCCTTTACTTTTTATCATCTATATTAACGATATAGACGTCGGGCTTCTAAGTGCAATCTCCAAATTTGCAGACGATACGAAATTAGGAAGTAGTGTAGGTACTGAGGAGGGCGTAAGAACGCTTCAGAACGATCTTGACAGGTTGGGCGAATGGTCTGCTACTTGGCAGATGCCATTCAACTTGGACAAATGTAAGGTAATGCACATAGGTTATAAAAACCCGAAGACTGATTACTCTCTCTTGGGAAGGAACTTGACTGAGACCGATCTAGAGAAAGACTTAGGAGTCTATATCAGCAACGATCTGAAACCGTCGAAGCACTGTGCAGAAGTCGAAAAGAGGGCTTTAAAATTATTAGGTTATATTAAAAGACAGTTCCAGTTTCGTAACAAGGAGACTGTAATGTCTCTTTATAATTCTCTAATCAGACCTCAATTGGAATACTGTGCGCAGTTTTGGTCTCCATCCCTCAGGAAGGACATAGTAAGGTTAGAAAGAGTACAAGCAAGGGCTACAAAATTGATCCCTTCAATGAGAATGCAAAGCTACCAACGGAGATTGGAGCGCCTAAATCTGTTTAGCTTAGAGACGAGGAGGTTGCGAGGTCAGCTTATTCAAGTCTTCAAGATGCTCAAAGGAATAGACAGGGTAGATTACAGAAACTTATTCTCACTTAATGCCAATCCGACAAGAAATAATGGGTTTAAACTGGAAATAAAGACATTTAGGACCTCTGTCTGCGGAAATTTCTTTTCCTATAAAATCGTTAATATCTGGAACCAACTTCCCTCAGAGGTTGTTTCCAGTCAAAGTGTAAATGTGTTTAAAAATAGGCTAGACAAAGTACTGAATACTCTCATAGTTTAAGATTAAAACATAAGAAAACTCTGCAGGAGTTCGCTTGCACGGTGTCTCTGTGAGCAAGCTAAATATAGAGCTATTTATATATTCTCCACTTTCCTGTAAAATTTCCTTGGCTACTTTTCCAGGGTCAAGGTATTTTCTTCAACCTTTTTCCGTACCTGCCTCTGGCAGGGAGGGAGCGGAGGGTGGGGAGAGAGCCTTCTACTTTTCTATCTAGTTTTCTACTACTGCTAGGATAGTTGAAAGAAAAATAAACTTGTTTTGTAATAGGAACCTCCCAGAGTGGACCGAAAGGTCTTTGAGGCTTCCTCTTGTCCTTGTAACTCCTTGTAACTCTCTCTCTCTCTCTATTCCTCACACTTGACTTGGAACAGTCTGCTAGATTTTATCATTATTGTAGTGGCGATGTTCCATCAACACAAGTACGACCAAGATGACGTCACAGCGCGAGACTTCTTCAAGCATCCTTTCTGCCTTGCCTCACACCAGCTTCGTTACAAGGACTTCTCGACGCACCTCGCCTCTCCCTCTCTCTCTCTCTCCGAAGAACAGTGACACGAGAGATCTCACCATGTAACAACGTGTGCAGGCCCCATTTAGGGCCTGGTGTCATTCACTTAACTTTATATAAAGACTAATCATTACCTCGCGCGTTATTAATATTAAAGTCGTTATTCAAGGGCACATTTAATTTCAGCATATTTTGTTTCATTTATAAATCATTTATTTTGTTTAATAAAGGAAGAAAACTCATTTCATCAATCAACCTAATTAATAACTTAATTAATAACATTATTTTATCTGCAAAGATCATGGTGACCTCAGCCTTATCATTAACAATGAATCATTAACAAATAACCATTATTATCTCATTATTATTATAATGCTAACCTTAATGCTATATATATAAAACGTTTGGTTAACCTTTGGTTAGCTTCCGCCCAAATTGTTCATTCTGACGAAGGTCAAGCTTTTCACTCCACCTTAGACCTACAGTTTAACGTGGAATCCGAACCACGCCCCATCAGCAGCCCAGCGTCTTAACCACTAGGCCACCTAGGGTACCCATTTATCTACCAACTACTTTCTTTATTGTGTGGAAGGATGAACAGCTGGGTTTTGCTGCACGCCGGCTGCCGTTACCGGGTCTCGAACCCGGGGCCGATGGATTCGTAGTCAGCGACGCTAACCACTACACCACCGAGGCGCCATATATATATATATATATATATATGTTCCGCAAGGGGACAGTCTACTGGCAATCTTCTTGCATATTTATCTGACTCTTGGTCATCCTCCTTTCAGGGTTTCGGCGAAACCTTTGCTATTGCGTTAGACTATCTCAAGCTTTTGATAGAATCTGGCACAAATCTTTAATTTTCAAACTGCCCTCCTTAGGTTTCTATCCTTCTATCTATCTGTGCCTTCATCTCTAGTTTCCTTTCTGGCGATCTATAGCTGTGGTTGTAGATGGCCACTGTTCTTCTCCTAAAGCTATTAGCAGTAGTGTTCCTCAGGGTTCTGTCCTGTCACCCACTCTTTTCCTTTTATTTATTAATGATATTTTAATTCGCAATTCCTGTCCTATTCACTCCTATGCCGATGATTCCACTCTTCACTTCTTCACCCGCTTCCCAAAGCGTCCCTCACAGCAGTCACCATGATTCCCGTGGGACGGTTATGGGACACCTGACCCTCTCATCTTTCTGCTATACCTGATTGGGGCAGAGAAAACCTTGTGGCTTCAATGCATAAAAATCTCGGTTCCTCCATCTCACTACTCAACAATCTTCCACACGACTATCTCCTTACCTTCCATAACACAACTCAATCCTTCTCTTCTCTTAACAGTCTTGGTGTTTCCTTTTATCGTGATCTTTCCTGGAAAAATCACATATACTCTCTTTCTAAAACAGCTTCTAAGAGATTAGGTGTACTGTACCAGCTTCGCAGTTTCCTCACTCACAGTCAGTTGCTGTCTCTATACAAGGGTCTTGTCCGCCCCTGTATGGAGTACGCTTCTCATGTGTGAGGAGGCTCAACCCATACAGCTCTACTTGACCGGATGGAATCAAAGGCTCTTCGTCTCATCAATTCCCCGCCTCTTACTGACTGACCGTCTTGAATCCCTCTCTATTCGCCGCAATGTTGCCTCACTCTCTCTTTACAATTGCTATTATAACCGACACTGCTCTTTTTTAAGTCTAAATGCACGCTTCCTCCTTTAAGGAGAGCTTGTAGTACCAGACTTTCGCCACATCCTTTAAGCAACATTGGGTCGGATAGTAGTTGGATGGGAGACCGTCCACTGCGTCCAGACTATGTAGCGACCCGTGGTTCGGATCCCACGTAAAGCTGTAGGTCCCCTCCGTCATATGACCTTAGATGTTGCGAAGGTTAAACAAAACCAATAACTAACTTCGTCACATCCTCACCCCTTTTCTGTCCAGCTCTCTAACGCAAGGGTTAATCAGTATTCTCAATCTTTCATCTATTCAACCAGTCAACTCTTGAACAATCTTCCTCAATCTAGCTTTACCCCTGTCCATGCTCGAAAACTCTGCACCTTCATTTCGGCTCTCTTCTCCTTTTGCAAAGGGCATTTTTGCGGGAGCTCGCCCTTGGCCCCTCTTTTCTGGCTAAAGAAAAAAAAAATGGAATGGTAGGAGAATCATCTCCAAATATAGTTGTCACTCTCACAGAAAAATGAATTACAGATTAGGAATTGTCCAACCAGAGATCATGTTTCTCATCTTACAGAGGCTGACCAATCAGAGGAAGGAAAAACAGTTTTACATCAAAAATAATAGTTTATATAAATACCAAATCTTCTCATAGAATCTCATTTAATTCACAAACATTCATACTAAAGGTGATTCGCAGCGCCATCCCATGTGAGCTTTACAAATTACAAATCTCATTCAACAGTGTTAATTACGAAATGGGCGTTGGTGGACATGCTTTTCGAATGGCTGATAATTTCAGATTAGGGCCAGGATTTGTTACATATTGTGCTTTTTACGGTTGTAATAACAGACATTTGAGGAAACAAACAATATAACTTTTCATTACTTTCAGAGATATAAAAGTTGTGTAGAGTATGGTAATTGCAAATAGTAAACGTTAAGTTGTAGATAATCGTATATTCATTTTAGTACGACAGCTTATGAGATACGGCGACCGGGTAACTATACAAAGCCATGCTGAAATCTAGTACTATATATAAATGCACGATGATTCTTTTTGGTGTCTTTCATTATCGTAAAGTTATGTTCTGAGGGAATAATTTCTTAAAATTGTCACTCTATTCAAATAAATTTGATATAACAAAGCCTGAAGATTAAATATAGCTCCTCCACACTTCTACAAAATTTCATAAGCTTTCGTGAAATCTAGAAAAGCCAGTCGATCAATAAATTTACAAAAGAATGCAGCCATCAAAATTGTGAGCTTCACATCCGAAGGAAATGAATGAATAAAAATCTATGTAGCCTCATTTAAAAGGCTTGCGAGCTATACATAGAATTTGTTGATCAGGATTACAATTTGAAGAAATGGATCTCCCTTTTAGATTCCCTTTACTTTGATGAAAGACCCGGATAAAATCCGGCTATAAACTGTCCCAAGACAAGTTTGAGAAATGAGGGAAAGAGCACAGTCAACAAAATTTGCTCGTAATTCCCTTTGATTTAACCCTGTACTCCAGGTTTTGTTCAGACGTTTTATTTATTTCGTAGAGAGACGTTCCTGCCCTTTTTAATAACCTTTTAGTTGAACGGTGTGAAATGAGTCAATCAATCATCCGGAATCGAGCGTCTTGTAGATAATAAAGCGTACTTGCGAAGCAGACCTACAGTGGATAAAATGTCTAGTTGTAAATTTGAATGTAGTAAGTAAAAATCTTACCTCAGACTTGTTAATTTCAAACATTAAGAGGCATTAATTCAGTCTTTAGTTGGGTAGTAGCTTGGCGAAGTTAAACTGTAGGTACCCTTGTGTTGCTGGAATAGGTTTGAAATAGGAACTACTATTAATTTATTGCATATTTGAAGACTTAAAACGATTCTTACTATAACTTCATTTGAAATACAGGGTGATTCAAAAGTCAGGTTACATAGGGAAATACTGTATTATGTAATGATACAGGGAAATAGTCACATGTTCGATATGGCCACCGTTAACGGCAATGGACTTGTGCAGCCAGCTAGGAATATCACATCAATGACATCTCATAACTCATTTACCTGCAAAGAAACAGAAAAGCCCTATGTAACCTGACTTTTGAATCACCCTGTATTTTCCACTCTATAAAAACGTATATTTGAATTACTACATAATGTTATCTTAGGAGACTTCAACGCCAAAGACACTAGTTGGTACCTGCACAACCAAAGCAACACCAGAGGCGCCAACATAGCCACACAACTAAACAGCCTCTTCATTCTTAACAATACAGAAAACATACACACATACCACATCAAGCAGGATACTCAAACTCCTCCCCAGACATAACGTTCTGTTCCCCCTCACTAGCAACACATACACAATGGAGAACAGAAAAACAACTGTCATCAGACCACCTGCCCATCATCATTACCACACATTCTACACTCTGCCCCAACAGCTTTAGGCACATTTACAGAAATTACAAGAAAGCTGATTGGGAACAGTTCAAACTACAGACTGAGGAACAATTCACTACATTAAACAGCACACCCATCATAAACATCAATACAACACTCAAGACATTTAATCAGATCATCAATAATGCAAACAAATACATACCGAAGGGCAACATTAGGAAATACAACCCAAATTACACTAGAGAAATAGCCCACCTTATAAGGCAACGTAACAACCTCAAATATAACACACAAACCCCACACACAGAAGCCATAAAACAGCAGATACAACAGCTCAACACAGAAATAAACAACAAACTCAAAGAAAAACAAACAGAAACATTCAGGGAATTCATAACATTAAACCACTCCACAGATACATCCAGGCTATACAAGACGATAAACGGCATTACCCACTCTAACAGCGGCATTCACACCTCACACGCGGTTATCTGTCGCAGCCAAAATAATATCCCAACATACACACAACAAGCTAACATTCTAGTTAATCATTACGCAAAGATAAGTCACTTAAACAGAGACAACAACCAGAAACATGCAGACAGACAAACAGCCAGACACAAGAAAACCTACAGACTCGACACAACCATTACACCCTTCAATACAGACCAGACAACCAAGATCATCAAAAACATTAAGAATTCGAAGGCTACTGGACCAGACAACATATCTAACATACACCTTAAACACTTGGTCCCACAAGGAATACTAGCTCTCACAAATATCAGCACATATTCATACCAACACTATTATTCCTGACATATGGAAACAAGGTAAAATTATTACACTACTCAAACCAAACAAAAATACAACAGAACCAGCTTCCTATAGACCCATTACTTTACTATGCACACCTTCCAAAGTAACAGAAAGACTAATCTTACAAATCACCAACCCACACATTCCACTATCGCCTACTCAACATGGATTCAGACCTCACCACTCAACCACAACATTACTCACTAACCTCACGCAGCACATCATGGATGGCATCAACTCCAGACGACCAGCTCAACGTACACTATTAGCAACAATAGACATTAGTAAAGCATTTGATGCTATCCCACGCTTCCCTCTCATAAACAAAATACTCACACAAACCTGCACAATAACACCAAAAGGTGGCTGAGCAACTATTTCAGGAAGATACTCACATGTCACATTTAATGGCAAGTCATCCAAAAACAAGCTTTTTCCGAACGGGGTCCCTCAAGGCTCTGTTCTCTCACCAACACTCTTCAACTTATACATGCATGACATCCCAACACCCATAGATAACAAGCTTACATTATCATCATATGCAGATGACATCACTCTAACATCCACCCACAACAACATCGACACCGCTACAAATAACCTACAAACATACATAAACAGTATACAAGACTGGCTCACACACAATAGACTCAAAGTAGCGCCCACAAAATCATCCATCACCTTGCTTACAAGCAACACAAAAGAACACCAGGTAATTCCACAGCTTACACTAAACATCAACATTCCACACACTCACTGGACCAAAATACTTGGGGTCACATACAACACCACATTATCTTTTGCAAACCACATTCAGGATATTGAAAACAAATGTACAAGACTTAACACGCTTAGGGTACTAACAGGCACAAACTTTGGACACCAGCAGGAAACATCACTCATATACAAACTATATATTCGCTCAGTTATGGACTATGCTAGCCCATGCTGGGCACCCATTATCTCAAACACACACAAACACCTTACAAACAATACAAAACAACGCACTTCGTATCATTACAGGATGCACTCAAACAACACCAATAGAACACCTGCACACAAACAAAAATACTGAAAGTTAGGGAACATTTAGACATGAGGGGAACACAATTCATGGCAGCAGCGACAACTAACCCACAACACCCTTGCCACTACATGTACAATCACGCACCGACACCTCGCACCATTAAGGTAACACCAGAGACACATTATAACCAAATACTCCATTCCATACCACGCCCCACAGACATCACACAGTACAGAAACACACACACATCTAACCCACAAAGCACTGACACGACTCGGTCCGAATGCGGTCCTAGGTGCGAAGCCGCCACCCATTAACAGGTCAGAGATCAGCCTGAGCAGATCGGATCGAGTTAACTTAATACGATTCCGATGTGGACATCACCCCAACTTACTAACATATAAACACAGACTAGACAACTCCATAAACGACACCTGCCACCTGTGCCACGACACACCACAAACAATTGAACACATTATGACAAGACTCTACCGCTCTAGCACAACAACGAACACAACACATCACTAGTGCGCTGAACCTCTGGTCCACTCCGAAGAGGGCGATCGGTTACTTGCGTGCCGCCGGCTTGCTCGGTCAGGGTGGGCTGATCGGCTAAACAACAACAACTACATAAAAGCATGGGGACAAAAACTGTCTATTATAGGCCATTAATCAAACAATAGCGATGGAAAGTTGATACACATTCTCGGAACAAATACATCTCGGTAATACAATGTCTATCCATTAAACCCGAAAATTCCATGCATGTTTACGTTGTTTATTGCCTTTTGATAGTCAGATATCACTAATATAAATTATGGTATGTGAGGAGAACGCGAATATCAGTCTCGTGTTTTCAGAGTGGGCGCTCTTCCGATCACATCCAGAAATCCCCAGTCCCCCAAAAATAAAGTTCGTTCAAGCGAGACCAGTATTTACGTGGTTTGACCGTGCTTCATTCAACTCCCTCGCTATATATAAAGCATATAAGGTTCCTTTAAGTGCGATGACTAAATCACTTTTAGACTTCTCCCTTTCCAACGTTCATTATCTTGCGAGAAGCCACCAAACAGTCATGAAGGGAGTCTTCGATCACTGCACATACTAGTTTTCCACCGTATTCGTTCGTTAATATCACTAATACTGGTATTAATATTAGTTTGAAACTCGGCACCAATTAATTTTGATTTTGTTTTAGGTTCTATTCTGGGATATTCAGAAATTAAACTCTCCAATTATGAAAATTTTTACAAAATAGTCTTCACTATTATTTAAGAACCCAAACTCCGCAACGTTCCATCTAGAAAGATGACTTATGACATACAAACACCGAAATTTATACAATAGCATAAAACAAAATCTTTGTCTTATTTGTAAACATATGTCCAACATTTAGCTTCAGACAGTTCATAAAATTCACTTTAGACTTAGATTTGTTCTTTATTATTTATGAACTAAAATATATTTACATTTTTCTATAAAACCTACACTTAAGAGTAGATGTCCATTTTCAGATATTTGACCGAAACGCAGCTGCGAGTTAAGCGAAAATAGAACACTAGCTGGTAAAACTAATGAACTACATATAGGGTTATAGGCCTAACATTAATCTTATTTTAATGTTTTAAAAGTCTTTGCAAAACTTAAAATTTTTATTGCGCATAAAAGTACTCTTTTAAAAAAAACACAAAGTACAAATTTTCATTAAAATTTTACAGGTTTGAATGAACTATTTTTTCCAGAAAATACAAAACTCGGCCTAAGTAGTACAGATTACATTAATTATGTTCATACACATTTTCTTTATATTAATTCGTACCAATTCTTTAAGTAGAAAATACTATTTACATTATGAAAGGTTATGAAGCCAAGTATGAAGGTACTCAAGAAATAACTCAATTTTTTTTATTTCTAGTTATGGTATGTTTGTAGGACTAGGGGAAAAAACAAAAAAATTCCAAATACTGTTCACTTTACCCTGACATTAAATCTCCCACTAATGAAACTACATCGGTAGGCAAATTCAACCCCGAAAACATTTCTTCCTGGTTTTTTATCTTCTTGCTAAAGAAAGAATCTTTGGCATAAAATAAGTTTAGTCCGTGACTAGTCGTTACGTCGAAACTAGTCATTATTTTACGCCCATCTAAGCCACTTTGAAACGCTTCTCTGATCATACTTACTGTAGTTCCATTTTCAGTTTTTGTTTCAAAGAGCAAACGACTCGGGAATCTTATCTGGAGAAGTTTCAGAAACGGGAATCTTATCTGGAGAAGTTTCAGAAACGGAAATCTTATCTGGAGAAGTTTCAGAAACGGGAATCTTATCTGGAGAAGTTTCAGAAACGGGAATCTTATCTGGAGAAGTTTCAGAAGCGGGAATCTTATCTGGAGAAGTTTCAGAAACGGGAATCTTATCTGGAGAAGTTTCAGAAACGGGAATCTTATCTGGAGAAGTTTCAGAAACGGGAATCTTATCTGGAGAAGTTTCAGAAACGGGAATCTTATCTGGAGAAGTTTCAGAAACGGGAATCTTATCTGGAGAAGTTTCAGAAACGGGAATCTTATCTGGAGAAGTTTCAGAAACGGGAATCTTATCTGGAGAAGTTTCAGAAACGGGAATCTTATCTGGAGAAGTTTCAGAAACGGGAATCTTATCTGGAGAAGTTTCAGAAACGGGAATCTTATCTGGAGAAGTTTCAGAAACGGGAATCTTATCTGGAGAAGTTTCAGAAACGGGAATCTTATCTGGAGAAGTTTCAGAAACGGGAATCTTATCTGGAGAAGTTTCAGAAACGGGAATCTTATCTGAGAAGTTTCAGAAACGGGAATCTTATCTGGAGAAGTTTCAGAAACGGGAATCTTATCTGGAGAAGTTTCAGAAACGGGAATCTTATCTGGAGAAGTTTCAGAAACGGGAATCTTATCTGGAGAAGTTTCAGAAACGGGAATCTTATCTGGAGAAGTTTCAGAAACGGGAATCTTATCTGGAGAAGTTTCAGAAACGGGAATCTTATCTGGAGAAGTTTCAGAAACGGGAATCTTATCTGGAGAAGTTTCAGAAACGGGAATCTTATCTGGAGAAGTTTCAGAAACGGGAATCTTATCTGGAGAAGTTTCAGAAACGGGAATCTTATCTGGAGAAGTTTCAGAAACGGGAATCTTATCTGGAGAAGTTTCAGAAACGGGAATCTTATCTGGAGAAGTTTCAGAAACGGGAATCTTATCTGGAGAAGTTTCAGAAACGGGAATCTTATCTGGAGAAGTTTCAGAAACGGGAATCTTATCTGGAGAAGTTTCAGAAACGGGAGGGTCGGAATTAGATTGAGTTTTCATAGAGCTGGGTTTTAACGGAATCTCCTTGTTAACATCTGCTCGGGGAGGTTCATTGCTATATCCAAGCAATTTCAGTAATAAAGACTCTACAGCACTACTAGATTTAGTGACACTAGATTGTTCAAACGATTTCTCTTCACGAAATCTCTTTCTCACATGATAAATTATCATAGTTTGGAGGAAGTAAATATGAACGGGAAGAAATGGTACCGCTATTAAATAAGCTGGTTTAGGAGTACCGACCATTCGTAAATAAGTAAAAGCAATCAAACATGTGGCGCCAAGAGTCAATATTATTTCCTGTAAAAATAAGAAAAAATCTTTAGTTATACAATTTAGAACCTAATATCTATTATTAACACTACCGCTTAAATGGTCTCTTCCCTAACTAGTTCTAGCTGACTAAATTATTTATTCACCCTTGGGGAAGACCCTCAACGCATCAAGAGGCTATTCTGTATTTAATTATACAATAAAGAACGACGTATTGGTAAAAACCATATAGGCGTATACACAATGTACTAAAAATTAAAGGTTTGATAACCTTTGACAAATGAAAAATCTTTTCCAATCATTTTGCATTACGTCTGCCAACCTCACGAAATAGATTAATACCTAATCATACCTAGCGAACATTAAAAGTTATTCCAGCCAAACTTCAGTGAAAGCTAATCTTCAGCGAAAAGTCTATAGACAAAAAGGAAGCAAGTCCATCGCGTTAATAACTGGCCATACTCACATATCCAAAAACAACTTTAATGCTCAGTTTGAAGAAAATTCTCGCAAGCATTATTATGCAGTTTCCTATCAGGAAAGCCAAGTGAAATGCTATCAGCAAAGTTTTTCCTAATGACAAAGCCTCAAGGACTTCTTTTGGCGCGAGAACTAGAACGATGAGCATATTTATCTGGAAAGCCTGATGAAACATTTAGTTTAAATACACATGAACATGGAGTTTGCAATTGTATCCAAAGCATTCTAAACTTTAGGAAAGTACAATACATTTAAGTGCAATAACTGCACTTAAGATAAGGGAAAAAGCAAAAAAAAAATGGTGGGGAAACTAGTAGGACTCGAGCCTGCCTCGTATGTTTCAAATCCAGCGTTCCTACCGATCCCACCATCCAGAACCCCAAGGTTTTGTTTAAGCCGTTTGACCATGTTCCTTTCAACTTAGTCCAGGCAATTTGTAGTTAGACCTGGGCAAAATTGCTTCAGAAGCTTTCTAAACTGTTTCCAGCTCAGGAACCATTGCCGAATAACATCCAAAATCCGACAAAATTGGACCCCGGGAACACCCCCAAAAATGAAATTCAAAATGGCGGACTGGATGTTTCCTACGAAAAAAAAAATATATATAATTTACGTTTTTATTTATAGAGATACATTTGATGCTTTTTCTTTCAGTTGTAATGTTTTAAATAATTCAACAATATACAACACAACCAGTTATTACGCAAATATAATGTTATATAGCTTTTTACAGATTTTTATAATCAATAATACAACAATTATTTTTTCCAGTTTCAAGTTATGTTCATTACAGAAGAAGTGATACCTGGTCACAAACATACAGAAATTAATCCTCTTCATCACTATCATCGGATAGATTACCGGTACTTGGGTTGTTATCGCAACCACTGATTTGGCACTCGCCACAAGCGGCTGAACAGGGCATTACATTACGCTTGCATCCACATCTTGAAGTAGCACATTTCGTCTTGCAGGAGCAGCGGATCATGTTGAGTAGATAATTTGGAGCTGGTGGCTTGTCGCAGGCTGTAGGGTAGTAGGAATTATTCTTTACATACCAACCCCACTGTTCTGCATCGATCTTCTCTTCTGTAGACTTCCAGATTAGTATTTGAAAGTATGTGCGAAAGCTGTGGTACTTTGTGGACGCATCGGTAGGTGGCAAACGTTCGGGTGTAACAAAAGATTTAGCTGTAGCTACCTTTTCAACTAACATTCGATGACGAAGTGCGTTAGTGGATTCAAGTGTTTTGCAGCCATACAACAGAAGCATTGCCTTTCTTCCAGCGGCTTCAATGTCAGAGTGTTGGCAACAATCAGAACAGAATGTATTTGCAACTGAACGGAGTTCAGCCACCTTCATCAGTGTGTCGAATGCTTTGGCTTTACCGATCGAAAAAATTCTGGATGTGCTATCACAGCCCGTGAAGCATGCACAAAGAGGAGATACTTGCAGATGTCATTGCCTAACAATGATTGAATGCTGAGAATATCATACACAGGATTAGGAGATGGTCCCCGTCTTATATCGCTGCGATAGTACAACTTGAAACCACTGTCCTTGGCATGGTACAGAAGGAGAATCAGCAAGTCGGTGTCTTCCCCTATTACTGTTGTAGTTGCATTTTCTGATGAGGAAACTGCTGCACGAACGATGTCCACATCAGCATCCCCATCTGCGTTGTGAACAGTACACCCGTGCTTCTTCAACATCTCACCTACGAGGGAAATAAATGCTTGCTTGTTGTTTTCATTAGCCAAGAAGTGTTCCTTCTGGCCAACAAACTTCATGCTTGGACTGAGATTCACATTTCTGCTTGTCTTGGTGCTGCGTCTTCTGTGGGTCATGTCCTTGATCGTAGGAGAGCTGCTGTAGCCATCAAAAACAATGATTGCTTTTCCATATGTTTTCAGAGTGAAATCGGCATATGAGTTGGCGATGCTGTCATATGTTTCATCTTGACGCCAGGAAACACGATGTAGTAGAGATCCACCATCCAATACGTACTGGTCTGTGCACTGAATTTCTTGAACTTCTTCCATGCGTAAAGTGTCAGTGTATTTGATTATTGCATGAGCTAGCTGAGACTTATCGGGTTTCCTCAAGATACTTCGTGATTCGAACAATGCAGGAGGATATGCACACAGTTCGTAACACATGACATCTTCAAGATTCATGTCTCCGCCAGTGGCAAACAGTCATCATTCTCTGAAACAGTAGTGCAGGATCTACTTCTATATCTGAAGCATCAGTGATCACAACGGCAGAAGCAGATCCTAGTGTTTTCACTTTGTCAGATCTTTTGGCAGAATATGTAAAGGCTTGTTTCCCAATCATTTTTACGACAATGTTCGTACCGATTGAATGCAATTGATGAACGTTAACTCCAGGATCAGCAGTTAGCCCTGTTACAATGTTGCAGAGACCCGAGGTAGAATGGAATGGGGATAAGGATTCCAGACGTTCAAGTACTTTCTTCATGTCATTACTGTCCTGATTTGTCTACTTCCCCTCATTTCCTTGTGCTGTTCACTACTTTCCAACAAAACTCTGGTGTATTCCTGCATTGCTAAGTTATAAGTGGAACACAGAGGCATAGAAAAGAGCCACGTTGTCCTTTGGATGTCTGTAAATCCACTTCCGCGTGTCAGTCCGCCTCTGCTTTTCAGGGAACGCATTAGTACTTGTTCTATCACCAGGTCTGTGCCGAGTCCGGCCCATAATCTGTCGCTTCTTCTTACCACAAACTTACCTTCCTGGAACATTTTGTTAACGGCTGGATTTTCAGAAGGCAAACTTAACATTTTCTGCAGGTACAGGTATATCGATTTCAGGTAATTGTGATGTCCGGCTGCTGCAATTATGGGGATGGTCTCCAGCATAGCTTGCAAGTGCAAATCCCACGAGCCGGTTCTGTCTGCTGTTATCAAGGAACGTGCAATGTTGATCATTCGCTGATATTCCAACCAGAGTTGACTTGTTTGCGAAGTAGATTGTAGGTCAGTTTTCTTCGCATCCAAAGTGGTAGCAATCTGAGACAATGCATTCGAAGATTCCACATCCTCAACTGATTGTTTGGCGGTCATAACATCGTCGAGCAGGTCACAAGCTTCCTTATGGAGGTCATGAGGAGTTCCATCTTCATTAC
Organism: Bathynomus jamesi; assembly: GCA_023014485.1. Lineage (NCBI taxonomy): Eukaryota > Metazoa > Arthropoda > Malacostraca > Isopoda > Cirolanidae > Bathynomus > Bathynomus jamesi. Next base: position 422,630 of record JAJOZX010001802.1, on the reverse strand, counting down.
GAGGGAAAACGTCTGCGACTAGTAAGGTACTAAGAGCTGCATCTACTATCATATGACCACGTATCGCTCTTGAAACAGCTTTTCCAGACATCATGTGTTGCACGGCATTTGGTCCGTATATTTCTTGAAGTACTTCAGACAATCCTGAACCATTCATAAGAGTACCGACTGCTCCCAAAAGATTCATCAGAGTGTGAAATGATCCCAGCATTAAAACAATGTCCTGCAGGTCTCTCTGTTCATTGATGATTTGGGAAGCTTTCCAGAACAAAGGCTGATCAAAGGTAATAATGCATGGGACTTTTTGATCGCGTGCTATCTTGCTCAAATATAGTAATGTCGAAAATATGCAGGTCATGTCAGTTGGCGACATATCTATGATGGGAAGGAACGTGATCGACGCCACACCTGAATGTGAGACACTTGATCCACCGTGAATTGCCTGCATTGTTCCGGACCAACTTGGACCTGATCTTTCTGCTGAAGATATCTGCCAGAGAAGACTAAGTCGACTTATGGTGGCAGTGGGTACTGGAAGTTCGCGGAATGAGATGTCCCTCAACATGCTTCTCGCGTGTCTATATTCCCTAATGTCAACGGTTGCAATCTTCTTAATGTCATTGTCACCAACATTACGCCTGTGAATAGAAGGGTGGATCTTGATCTTCGGAGTTATTGCGGCAATCATACCCATTCCATGAAAGGTATTCTTCCCATCCAAAGTGCAGACATCATGATCGACGTTATCTGCTGCTAGAAGGACTGCAGTGTTTTCATCAACAGTAAAAGAGCCAGACCCACTTGCCAGCGCCGCGTTTCTTTCGAATCTTGTTACTTCTGCATACGACGAACAGTAACCAGCTGATGGAGAACGTCAATAAGGTACCTTGACCTAAAGTTGTGGTGTAGCTGAACCGACAAACCGATCTGTAGTGGACATAGTAATCCCTAGGACGGGTTGCTTGCATAATGCTCTGCCCAATTGCACCTATTTTTCTTGAAGCATCCTGTCCCGCAAATGCTTTTGATAATAGCAATTTCAGACTGTTGGGAATGTAATCAAGAGCACTTTCTGCAGTGATGTCATTTGGAGATGGATACACATCTTTTTCTAGGCGAGTCGACAGACTTGATATCACTTCTGATTATTTTTGCAGCAGCTTCTACTAGGTAAATCTTTGTAGCTCTATATCTATATCACATTCTTTCGACTTTTTGTGATAATCTATAAGAATTTCATTAGCTGTCTCTCGTAGTGTTACTACATCTGCCTTCCCACTTTCACCTGATATTATGATCTTGTCTCCGTAACGTTCTAAAAGCTTTCTCTTCATGTGCCTGCGTTCGTAGACAGAGCTCTGACTTCCTTGAAGATATTCCTCCATTTTGGAAATTAGGTCTCCAATCAACAGTTGTTCATCATCATTCTCTTCCAGGTAAGCACAGGTCTGAAGGAATGCTTGGTGTTGCTCTTCATTAGTTGGTCTCCCTTTCTTCGAATCATGATCGTCGGAGGAGTATGCGCGAGGAATGTTTTTTCCACTTCGAAAATTTACGCTGCAGGTGTGATGGTAGACACAATCTGCAGCAGGAAGATCACGAAGATAATACTCCAGACGGCCTTTTACATTAAACGACCATTCATCGCAGCGGCTTTCACAGCACCTTTTTATGGTTTCGAAGAACTCTGTAGTTCTTATTTTGACATGCTCTGATTTTGGTTTGTGTTTGGAAAAAAAGTCGACAAAGGTATCACAAAACAAACAGTGAGTAGCACTGGAAAATGCGTATTCATGAAAACGAGCACTTTTCCTTGGTATTGCCTCGGCTGCGGTCTGTCGCTTCTTTATTTCAATGGTCTTTTTATCCGTAAACCTTTTCCTACATACAACGTGAACACTTATTCCAGCTGTTGCAACAACATCGCTTCCACGGCTGCGGCTGGATGCATTTATACCATCTGCTCCTTTTTGCGAGATGTGAACCACTTCCTGTCCGCTGTCCAATTTCTCCTTACAAATCACGCACAATTCTTCAGGGGTCTGCATTCTTGAAGGCGGACGCACACCGAGTCAGCCGTACACCGAGTCAGTCTGAAACAGAAAACACAAATTAATAAACTGTGTTGCAGTATTTAAAAGGAGTACATAATAACAGTTTTAAAGAAAATGACAAGCACAAATACGCAGATTTGATAGTGGGTAATAGGAATTAAAGAGTTGTATATAATATAAGTTTATAAAGATGTAGCAATGTCCATTCTCACATACACTCCATACAGTATATTTTATTTACATTACGTGACGTCATAGTTTAATACTAGCCGCCTAATACAATTTTTAGTGTCATATAGGTTAATTTAGAAACGAAAATGTGTTTTAAAACATTTTACTGATCAAGAAAAACGTCATAACTCTCTCTACAAAGCGAAATTAAAATTTATTGTATTTCGTAGGAAACTGCCAGTCCGCCATTTTGAATTTCATTTTTGGGGGTGTTCCCGGGGTCCAATTTTGGATATGTTATTCTGCAATGGTTCCTGAGCTGGAAACAGTTTAGAAAGCTTCTGAAGCAATTTTGCCCAGGTTGAAGCTATTTTTGCTCTAGATTGCCTGGACTAACTCTCTCAACTTGAAAAAGCATGTAAACATTATAAGGAGCACCGACTCAAACCATGTGACGTGGGTTAGAGTACCATTATCTGCTAGTTTCCCCACTTTGCCTTTATGTACGTTCACGTAATGGAACAGAATCTTAAATTGAACACATTGCGAGAAACTTAGCAATCTGGGCATTTAATGGGTCTACACTTACTGCTACGTTCTCATTAGATAATATAAACTACCCCCGTTTCATCTAACTGCCGAAATTTAGTTCTCAAATGGGAATACTGTACATCATAGACAGGAAAATTTTTATAAAGCATTAATAAGGTCTTGAGTTGTTTAACCTCCTTCGTAAAGTCAAAGGTAGTATGACCATAGGCGTATGAGGCGTGGGGAGGGGTGGGGAGGGGGGGAGGGGATGCCAGTCCCCCCTAGGACTAGGAAATTGAGCATTTTCAGGGCAAATTTAGAAATGTAGCAAAATTCTCATTTTTATAAATTGTGATGTTTTTATATCAAAAAGGCTTTAATATATGTTACTCATACTCTAACCTTTGTGTTATTTTATGCTACACAATACTTATGCGGAAATCAGGGCATCCTGAAAATTTTCAGGGCAAATTCCCCCCCCCCCAGTAAAGTGCCATGCCATACGCCTATGAGTATGACGCAGGGTATCTGCAGCTTTAAGTTGGATCCGAATTATCCACGGGTCGCTACATCAACTGAATGGAGAGGATAATCACCCATTCATCTACTGAACAGACCCAGTGTTGTTCCTCAGCCTCGATGATTCAACATGGTCACAAAGTAGAACTATTTTAATAGTTAAGATGCTTGGTAAGAACGAAAGGCCAGATTTAAATTTATAAAAGATTTCTTACTTACCAACTGCAATAACTTTAGAACTCCATACCAAGATAGCAGGAATTTATGATCTAGGTTTACTCTTAACTTGATTAGTGCCATTCTGAAATGAAAACCATGTACCAATTAATATAGTTATAGTACTCCATTTCTAGGTGGCAAAACCTATATTGGAATTGTTGGTAGAATCACAGTTTAGCACCAAAATATTTTTTTTTACGACGATATCCTATTTTGGCGTCCCAAATTATTCAACCAACCAGTTAGATCAACTGTACGCCCTTGACGATTGGTTAGGTTAAGTCGTGATATTTTCGTTAAAACTAACGAAAATATCATGACTTAACCTAACCAATCGTCAAGGGCGTACAGTTGACCTAACCGGGCATTCAATTAACCTAATTAACAAACAAGTAATTTGAAAGTATTGGAGTGCCGTTTATTTTTTGGCTGTTTGAATAATTTGGAACGCCAAAATAGGATAAAAAAAAATTTTTACGACGCTAAACTGATTCTACAGAATTGTTCAGGATTTACCCAACAAATTCTCAAAATCTTAATCTTGTGAACTATGTAACTAGTGTATATTTAGTAATACTGAAATACTAGTAGTTTGAAAAGAGGGTAAATATTAAATTTCATGGAGACTAGTTTTTTTTAGTCTAAATTTATTACGAAGATCCTGATTGGCAGGAATTGGTCACGTGGGAAATAACCAACTATTCTAAAATAACCACCTAACTTAGTGCAATCTGGTCTCTTGGAAGTGTATTAGTCTACTGTAAATCTACATTCGACAAAAGTATATCATAAAATATAACGATTTATCAGACTTGAATAACCTTGATAGACTGAATGGTTTTCATGTTCAAACGTCAATTCTGAAACCACCAAAGCGATCCATACGAAACTGTGTACATCTATCTATCTATGGGATACATAGATGTATGTATTTGTCATCTGTGGGATGACAAATTTCAATATATTCTAGGAAGTCACTACATTAACAAGTGTGGTAGCAGTTATCTACCCATCAAAATTAAAACGGTTCTTCCAGATCTGTAAAATTCTAGGAACAGTTTCGCTGATCGCTTGCTTACACCTATATTTAATAACCGCTGCCTTTTAGTGTGGAGATCGTACAGGAAAGCCCCCCGCCCCCATCTTAAAATTCTTGTACCCAATTCTAGAGTGTTCTACTTCTCTTCAAGATTGTAAGCTACCCTAAAATAAATACCGCCCCACGAAAATAAAATAGAAAGCCAAAAAATTTTTCCATTATACATAAATCTGTAATGAATACAAAAAATTTTACGAGTAAAAATCGTATTAGAAGCCTCTTTGCAAGTAACCAATCTCTTTCGATGGACATCTACTTTCCAGTTTTCACGAGTGAGTTTTAATTAAACAAGGATAAGTAATTTTAAATGGATATTACGTCATGTATAAGAGTAACTTAAGAACGAATATTAAATATATTTCGCGAGACTTTCTATTATATAATGTTACGGCCTTTTTGCGAAACCGGCCTTTTTGCCAAAAAAGGCCCATTTTGTAAAAAGACCATAACATATATAAGAATGAAGACTTTTCATTACAATTTCCCTAGTAGCTGAAAAGCCAAGTCATAATTCAATTGCCTATTTGACTTACTTTTAGGATTAAATAACCAGATTTATTTGTTTATATATTTGTTTACATATTTGTTAAATATAAATGTCTTACCTTCCAAAAAGCTTTTACGAAAATGGAGCACCAACAGAAAATCTTTTAAAGTTGAAAACTAAAAAGCCAAAATATTATATTCCTACTGTAAATAATGATCTACAAAATCTTTAATAAATTATGATACGTCTTAAATTTACTTCCTCCAAATTATTTCAAACCATCAGTGACACCTCAAAAAAATAAACACTTATTTAACAAAAAATATCTTGCTACTTAACGTTTAAATACTTTATTCAATTTTTCTTTTTCTTTTTCTGAACTGTTTCTAAATCTGAAAATAGTTTTCGTTGAAGTATGAAATATGGTTGATTGGTAGTTCATTTTTACATCTTTTGCGTCATCCAACTGTGAAGGGTCATTGAAACAGATAGTAACGCCAATCTACGAAATAAATAAGACAAACAAACATGGAAGATAGGGTCGAATCAAAGGGGAGTATGAACACCAGTTTTTTAGTTCTCTCTCTCTCTCTCTCTCTCTCTCTCTCACACACACACACACTTGACTTGGAACAGCTTGCTAGATTATATATACCGGGTGTCCGAGAATTATCTGTACAATTTTTGGCTGTTATTAAAAGTCAACCATGAAGTGTAGAAATTCCAGTGTTGTCCCATTTTACAAAGAATCTCATTAAGTTTTTTCTGATACCACGTTTTGACAAGTTTTTTAGAAATGTACGCGGGTGACAGACATTGATGATTTAAAAGCAAGAATCACAGCTGCTATTGAGCGAATTGATGTGGATATGCTGCAGCGTACATGGCAACATTTGGAGTATCGATTGGATGTTTTGCGAATCACTAATGGTGCACATATCGAATGTTTGTAACAACGTTACTTTAATAAAAGAAACTTTTGAAAATACAGATTCTAAATAATCTTGTTTAAGAATTTTACGTGTGTTATCAAGAATTTTATTAAAAGATGAAATTGTACAGATAATGTTCGGACACACTGGAATTTCAAAAAAACTTGTCAAAACTTGATATCAGAAAAACCTTAGTGAGATTCTCTGTAAAATAGGACAACACTGGAATTTCTACACTTCATGGTTGACTTTTAATAACAGCCAAAAATTGTACAGATAATTCTCGGACACCCTGTACATACTTATGGAATGATAGAAGAATCATCTCGAAAAATATTTTCACTTTCACAGAAAACTGTACGAGTATGACATTAAGAATTGTCCAGTCATAGACCATGTTACATTTCTTACAGAGGCTGACCAATCAGAGGAAGGAAAACAGTTTTTATACTTAAAATCAGAGTCTAATATAATTACCAAGTCTTCTCATAGAATCTCATTTCATTCACAAACATTTATACTAAAATTGACTCGCAGCGCCCTCCCATGTGAGCTTTACAAATTACAAATCTCATTCAGCAGTGTTAATTAAGAGGTAGACGTAGGTGAGCGCATTTTTGGAGTAACTGGTAATTTCGTATTAGGGCCAGGATTTGCTATTTACGGTTGTACGAGTAATAACATAGAGATTAGACTCTTAGAGGAAGCAAGAACAATATAACTTTTCATTACTTTCCGAAAGATAAGAAGTTGTGGGAGCTATTGAAGAATAGGGACCCCAGCCTTCTTTAGTTAGGCTTATAAGGCTAACTAACGAAAATATCACGACCTAACCTAACCAATCGTTAGGTTAACTGTGCGCCCTTGACGATTGGTTAGGTTAGGTCATGATATTTTCGTTAGTTAGCCTTATAAAGCTAACTAAAAAAGGCTGGGGTCCCTATTCTTCAATAACTCCAAGTTGTGTAAAGAGTATGGTAATTGTAACCGTAACCGTAACCGTAAATTGTAGATAATCGTATAGTCATTTTAGCATGACAACTCATGAATGAGATGAGGAGACTCGTTAATTATATTAGACTTTACTGAAATCTGATATTATAAATCCACAATGATTCTATTTTGGTGTTTTTCATTATCGTAAAGGTATGTTCTGAGGGGGGGATAATTTCTTAAAATTGTAGTTCTCTTCAAGCGAATTTTATATACCAAATTCTAGAAATGAAATATAGTTCCTCCATGCTTCTAGAAAATTTCATAAACTTGTCAAATCTAGAAAAGCCAGTCGGTCAGTAAATTTTCAAAAGAACGCAGCCATCAAAATTTTGAGCTTCACATGTGAAGGCAGTCAGTGGATCAAAATTTGTGAGGCCACATTTAAAATCCAAGCAGCTCGTAAGGTTTTAAAATTCGTATGAAATTATTTATTTACATGTTATAAAACGAGTGTGGACTGACTAGATCAGGGTGGGGAACCTGTGGCCTTTTGAGGTACTAGTTGCGGCCTTCTGCCTATTTGACATTCAGAATTCATACCGTACGATAATGGACAGTAACTGATACCCCTTTAGGGCTTTAGGCTATTTCATTAGATCATGGTTTCAGCTTCACTGCTTCTTACACATACAAGCCTTCTTTATGGCTTGAACAATAGGAAATATGGCAACGTTGCCAGTTGAAACTGGCAGAGTTGCCTTACGGCTTACGCCCTTACCTATCAACGATCAACTCGACTGGCTGACTGGATGACAGTTACTGACGATTCTCCGATAGTGACACGCAAGCTTGTTTCCTTTAAAACTGTAAATCTTTGATCAATTCGTGTACCATTTTTATTTAAAAATCTTATGGTACCCAAATCATGTCAAATACTGTGAAAAGAAAATTAAAGGAAGAGAACAGAGTATTCCATGAAGAATGGGAATTGCAGTATTTCATAGTTGCTGAGAAAGATAAAATGATGTGTTTGCTCTGCAACGCCATAATTGCAATAGTGAAGAAACACAATGCATATCAGCATTATGCAACTCATAAGAACCACAAGTATGCTATATTGGAAGAAGAACCCCGAAAGTCTGCACTTACGAAGATGAAACTTCAAAAGCAGCAACAACAGCAAGTATTTAAAACGATGTCAGGCCTAGGGACTGAAATCACTGAAGCAACTTATAAAGTAGCATATATACTTGGAAAAAGAGGTAAGCCATATAGTAATGTGGAAATCATAAAAGAATGCATTGTTGAAGTTGTAGCCTCTTTAGATTCAGACAAGGTTAACAAATACAAACAACTACCTCTTTCAAGAAGGACCATAACTAATTGGCAACATGAATTAGCCCTCAATGTAACTGAACAACTTCATACAATATGCCAAAGCGAAAATACTTATTATTCGATTGCCTTGGATGAGTCCACTGATATTACTGACTCAGCGCAAGTGTCATTTTTTATTCGTGTTAAAACTGCAGATTTTCAATGCTACGAGGAGTTACTGGCTTTGGGTACCCTTACGGGGAAGACACGTGGAATTGACGTCTCGTCTCTCTTCAAAGAAAAATGCCGTGAAGCGAAACTGAATTTATGTAATTTAGTAAGTGTATGCACAGATGGTGCACCTTCCATGAGAGGAAAATGTGCAGGATTTGTTGCGCTACTACAAAAAGAACTGCCAAATCCAGATAGCTTGATTTCCTTTCACTGTATTTTGCATCAACAGAATCTCTGTGCCAAATCTACTGTTTTAAGTGACATATTAAGTAAAGTTATACGTATTGTGAACTACATTAGAGCAAATACATCACGACATCGCCAGTTTCGCAATATGCTTATGCTTGATGATGAAACATTCAGTGTGGATCTTCCGTATCATTCTAAAGTGCGCTGGTTTTCACAAGGGCAAGTCTTTGAAAAACTTCTGTCTTTGCGAAAACAAATCACAAGATTTTCTGAGGAACTCAATGAACCATGTGAATTGTCAAAAAAGGATTTCTGCAGAAATGCTGCATTTTTGTGTGACGTAATGTCAAAGCAAAATGACCTGAATATTTCTTTGCAAGGTAAAACTAAATCCATATATGAAATGTGGCAAAAAATCCAGGCTTTTCGGAGGAAGCTGCGCTTTTTCAAAACTATCCTTACCCGATCGGAACTTTCAGCTGAACACTTCCCTGAACTGGCAAAGGTAATTGATGAAGAAGATACAAGCAAATTATTAAGGGAATGCGATATGAAAGAATACACAGCTGTCCTAGACTCCCTGATTGAAGAATACGATAAAAGATTTGAAGATTTTGAGAAACATGACTTCACACTGAAACTAGCTTTCCAACCACACCTGGTTGATGTCTCCAAAGCACCTGAAGATTTACAGATGGAGTTGATTGAGCTATTAGAAGATAATATCCTTAAGTCTCTATTTGATACTAAGAAGGATCCTGTTGAAATATGGAAAAATGGCGTTGAATACCCACGTCTGCGCTAACATGCTCGTCGAATGTTGCCTTCTTTCGGCGCAACCTACTGTTGTGAATCAACGTTTTCATATGTGACTCAAATCAAAACGCGCTTGAGATCTCAGATGACAAATATTCACCTGGAGGACCAACTAATATGTGTGTGAAATTTCATGTAAACCTTAAAAAGAGGCTTCACAGTTTTAACTTTGTGGTGCTAAATTCTTCCCAAGAAGATTTCTGTATTGAATTTTAGACATATTTCTAGTGAAAATAAAAGAAAGAGAAGAAACAGAGTCCATATTAGAGCAATTTAGCAGAGAGGAGGGCAATTCATTTTCAGAACTCCAACAAAGAGAGCAAGACAAAATTGCATATTTGTTTATAAAGATTTGTTTATAAAAAACGTCTGAACAGGTACAGTAGCTAGAACAACGTGAAAAAAGTGTTAGCAGCTGACGAGGAAGCTTCTAAACAGTGGCTGCATCCTCCAGCGCAGGACACGTCAACGCGAAGAAGCGACGTCAAACCAAAACATCAACGCGCTGGTGGCCAAACTTCCTCAAATCTCCGTGCAGCGGGTTGTCTACGGTTGGCCAGACTGGCAGTCGACGGCCTGTTGCGTGGCACGGTCAGAGTGCCGATCGGCTCCCGGGGCCGGACCTATTCTCAGCGTGCTATTTTTTCAATTACAGGGAACAATTGCGTGCTCCCCGAACTACTCTTACTCTCTGGCGACATTAAGACTAATCCAGGCCCCACTACAACTTACACATGTCACCATACACAAAGACATAGACACAATAGTACCATGAGACACATACAGAAGTATAATATTAACATATTACAGTACAACGTAGATGGCCTCACAAACAAAATCATGCAGCTTAGGGAATTCGTACACAAACAAAACATTCACATAGCACTTATACAAGAAACAAAACTAAAACGCGCACACAAAACACCCACCATCCCTGACTTCACGGCGATCCGTCAAGATCGTACTGGGGGTAACGGGAGTGGACTCATCACTTACATACGTAAAAGCATTAGCTACACTGATGCTACCCAAAACATTACAAACACAATCCAAGCAGATAACACGATAGAAATACAGGCAGTTAACATTAAAACACGCGCAAAACACAACACCACACTAATCAACATTTACATCCCACCAGATAGTTCACCTCAGGTGCCAGCCAATTACAATCCACAGTTACACAATCTTGCCTCTCTCACTAATGTCATCTTAGGAGGAGACTTCAACGCCAAAGACACCAGTTGGTACCTGCACAACACATACACAATGGAGAACAGAAAAACAACTGTCATCAGACCACCTGCCCATCATCATTACAACACATTCTACACTCTGCCCCAACAGCCTTAGGCACACTTACAGAAATTACAAGAAAGCTGATTGGGAACAGTTCAAAATACAGACTGAGGAACAATTCACCACATTAAACAGCACACCCATCATAAACATCGATACAACACTCAAGACATTTAATCAGATTATCAATAATGCAAACAAATACATACCCAAGGGCAACATTAGGAAATACAACCCAAATTACACTAGAGAAATAGCCCACCTCATAAGGCAACGTAACAACCTCAAATATAACACACAAACACCACACACAGAAGCCATAAAACAGCAGATACAACAGCTCAACACAGAAATAAACAACAAACTCAAAGAAAAACAAACAGAAACATTCAGGGAATTCATAACAACACTAACCACTCCACAGATACATACAGGCTATACAAGACTATAAACAGCATTACCCACTCTAACAGCGGCATTCACACCTCACACGCGGCTATCTGTCGCAGCCAAAATAATATCCCAACATACACACAACAAGCTAACATTCTAGTTAATCACTACGCAAAGATAAGTCACTTAAACAGAGACAACAACCAGAAACATGCAGACAGACAAACAGCCAGACACAAGAAAACCTACAGACTCGACATGACCATTACACCCTTCAATACAGACCAGACCACCAAGATCATCAAAAACATTAAGAATTCGAAGGCTACTGGACCAGACAACATATCTAACATACACCTTAAACACTTGGGCCCACAAGGAATATTAGCTCTCACAAATATCAGCACATATTCATACCAACACTGTATTATTCCTGACATATGGAAACAAGGTAAAATTATTACACTACTCAAACCAAACAAAAATCCAACAGAACCAGCTTCCTATAGACCCATTACTTTACTATGCACACCTTCCAAAGTAACAGAAAGACTAATCTTACAAATCACCAACCCACACATACCACTATCGCCTACTCAACATGGATTCAGACCTCACCACTCAACCACGACATTACTCACTAACCTCACGCAGCACATCATGGATGGCATCAACTCCAGAAGACCAGCTCAACGTACACTATTAGCAACAATAGACATTAGTAAAGCATTTGATGCTATCCCACGCTTCCCTCTCATAAACAAAATACTCAACACAAACATGCACAATAACACCAAAAGGTGGCTGAGCAACTATCTCTCAGGAAGATACTCACATGTCACATTTAATGGCAAGTCATCCAAAAACAAGCTTTTTCCGAACGGGGTCCCTCAAGGCTCTGTTCTCTCACCAACACTCTTCAACTTATACATGCATGACATTCCAACACCCATAGATAACAAGCTTACCTTATCATCATATGCAGATGATATCACTCTAACATCCACCCACAACAACATCGACACCGCTACAAATAACCTACAAACATACATAAACAGTATACAAGACTGGCTCACACACAATAGACTCAAAGTAGCGCCCACAAAATCAACCATCACCTTGCTTACAAGCAACACAAAAGAACACCAGGTAATTCCACAGCTTACACTAAACAACATCAACATCCACACACTCACAGAACCAAAATACTTGGTGTCACATACAACACATCATTATCTTTTGCAAACCACATTCAGGACATTAAAACCAAATGTACGTCAAGACTTAACACGCTTAGGGTACTAACAGGCACAAACTTTGGACACCAGCAGGAAACAACATCACTCATATACAAACAATATATTCGCTCAGTTATGGACTATGCTAGCCCATGCTGGGCACCCATTATCTCAAACACACATAAACACCTTACAAACAATACAAAACAACGCACTTCGTATCATTACAGGATGCACTCAAACAACACCAATAGAACACCTGCACACAGAAACAAAAATACTAAAAGTTAGGGAACATTTAGACATGAGGGGAACACAATTCATGGCAGCAGCGACAACTAACCCACAACACCCTTGCCACTACATGTACAATCATGCACCAACACCTCGCACCATTAAGGTAACACCAGAGAGATATTATAACGAAATACTCCATTCCATACCACGCCCCACAGACATCACACAGTACAGAAAACACATACACACACACCTAACCCACAAAGCACTGACACGACTCGGTCCGAATGCGGTCCTAGGTGCGAAGCCGCCACCCATTAACAGGTCAGAGATCAGCCTGAGCAGATCGGATCGAGTTAACTTAGCACGATTCCGATGTGGACATCACCCAAACTTACGGACATATAAACACAGACTAGACAACTCCATAGACGACACCTGCCACCTGTGCCACGACACACCACAAACAATTGAACACATTATGACGGACTGTACCGCTCTAGCACAACAACGAACACAACACAACATCACTAGTGCGCTGAACCTCTGGTCCACTCCGGAGAGGGCGATCGGTTACCTGCGTGCCGCCGGCTTGCTCGATCAGGGTGGGCTGATCGGCTAAACAACAACAACAACTAAAACTACGGTCAACGATATTGGAACCAAATGTACGACTCTTGTCCCGCAATAAGCAGTCACAAAAAAGTCATTAAATGGTTTATCACTTTTTCACTTAATATTAACATAATTTCATTTAATATCATTTTTCACTTAATATTAGTTCTATTGTTAATTATTCACCCCCCAAAAATAAATGTGCACTTGCTGAATTTTTTATTTATTATAAAAGCCCTCACGTATTATCAAGTTTGACTTAAAATTAATAAATATGTAGATTGTAGACTAAAATATGACATTTTGTTGTACTGTATATGTTAAATTCTCAGCATACGGCCTAATAGGGTCTTGGTTAAATGAAATGCGGCCTTCCAATGAAAAAAGGTTCCCCACCCCTGGACTAGATGGAAGTAGGCTTTGCATATACACCTAAAACCTTTCCTGAAAGGACAATGGAGGAGGTGATTTTAAGGATATTGACTAGTGCTCCATTTTCTACAGAGTCTAATTTTTTAACTTTTGCTTATAATTTTTTTCTGTTAAAAAATATATGCTTCAAACCTTTCATAATTATTTTTATTGAATGATTTATGTTACTTCAAACTACTTTAAAGAGTATATTAGAACTACATTTCCTTTAAAAATGAAAAGTAGTTGAAAGAATCCCGTTTATGTCTTAAGGAACAAAATCCTTATTTTCGAGAACACAGTAAATTATAGTCCTTTCACATTGGATAAAACTGGTAAAGATAATTTCGGTCATATTCAAATATTTGGGATTGTTTAGCCTCCTTGGCAACGGTCACGCGACGGAAGGGGACCTGCAGCTTTACATGGGGTTCGAACCACGGATCGATACATCATCAGAACATGGAGAATGGTCACCCATTCAACTACTAGACAGACCTAACGTCGCTTAATTTCATTAATTTAACGAGAACATAGTACATATTGTGATATGGTCACGAAGTAGAAGAAGGGCAAGCATTACTGATACGACTGGTTTATCGAGCTTAGATATTCTCATTGTTGCCGATGATGCACAGTGCAAGTGAGTCTACAAATGATTCGGAAGGAAGACTTTATTACAAACAAAATAGATACATCCTGTTTCAGGCTCTTTTTTGTTCCTTTAATATTTTAATTGGAATGTTGAAAGCCAAAGTGATCTATCTGCAAAATTCTTGAAAATTATTGTTCTCTTCCTGCAGGCGATTCTCTCTCTCTCTCTCTCTCTCTCTCTCTATAATATATATATATATATGCACTAAAATCACAAAATAACACGTGATCTTATTAATAAGCAAACAACCACAGGGAAAAGGAAACACAAAGTCCGAGCGCTTTCGTGATATATTCACGATATATCACGAAAGCGCTCGGACTTTGTGTTTCCTTTTCCCTGTGGTTGTTTGCTTATATTATATATATATATATATATATATATATATATATATATATCACTCTGGCTTTCAATTATCCAATTATTTTTCATTTCTCATAATGGTGAAATTTCATCATTCAAAGAAACTAGCAGAAGTGGGCCCTTCGGGGGGTGCTGGGACCTTCGGCCTCAGTAATTGGGGGCCGCAGGCCCCCCCAATTACTGGGGAGTCAATAGTTTTTGGCCAATAAAATTATAAAAAAGAACGCAGCCATGAAAAACTTAAGCTTCACAAATCTTCATACAATAGGTTCGGATGTGAAGCTTAAGATTTTCATTGCTGCGTTCTTTTATAGTTTTATTAACCAAATAATTGAACAGTCATTAATTGGGGAGGTAATTCACTCGGTCAATAAAACTACCGAAAAGAACGCAGCAATGAAAATCTTGAGCTTCACATCGGAACCCATTGTATCAAGCAATGAAAATCTTAACGCGCTACAGTAAAAGTTGAAAGACAGCAAAGCGCATTTATTTCTATGTTCAGAATCGCTTAATACTAAATACATGGTATCTACAGACGGACAGACAAATGGACGGACAGGACTGCCCTTTATAGTAAAGAAGATTATGAAGAGAGATTTTGAGTTAATATTGTAGTTAACGTACGTTTGTGGTTTCGTGGTGAGAAGTTAATCTAAAAACTTGTCCAAGATCGGGAAGTCTTATTATAAACACTATTTCGTAAAGTTTATCAATTTGACGCTAATTTTTCTCAATTTGTTTATTATTTGATTGTTACTTATTAAATATAACAAATAACTAATTAAACATTAATAGATGGAGGGTGGTAGGAAGTATTGGAATTTAATGAACTTAGACTTCCAATTAACTGGAATATTACAGCGTTGGATACTAAAAAAAATATTCAAGCAATGTACAGTTTTGGTAAAACGTCCACCTAGAAACATCAAGAAGCATTTAAGAAGCATAAAAATTTACGGATCACCTGAAGATCAGGGGCCCCAGCTTTCGTTAGTTAGCCTTATAAGGCTAACTAACGAAAATATCACACTTTAACCTAACCAATCGTCAAGGGCGTACAGATGACCTAACGATTGGTTAGGTTAAGTTGTGATATTTTCGTTAGTTAGTCTTATAAGGCTAACTAACGAAGACTGGGGGCCCTGATCTTCAGGTGATCCAAAATTACTAATTGGTAAAATTCTTATTTTCTTTGCCTACTTGATTCGTTTTGATGACAGTATATCATAAATTTCAAAAACAAAACACAATCGTTACTGATTAATATAATTTTTTATGTCGTTTAGAAATTTTACGATTTTTGGCAAACCTTATATCTGAAGCTGTACATTTTACTATTTAATAATAAATGTATTCTTTAATGACCCGCACTTATTTACTACCCAATTTGAAATCATAAATATCGTTTAGATAACTATCAATTTAATTTTTCACTGCTGATACCCTACAATTTCTTCAGTTATTGGTAAAAGATGCCCAGAGGTAAATAAATACAGTATCTGTACAAATTAAACTTTAATAAATAAATAATACCAGTGAACTTGCGTAAACTGTTTATAGTACAAAAATAAAATGCATATAAACATTCGTTACCACAGTTGCTGTCTGTTAAGTTTCTCACCCATTTCTTCTCCTCTCAGCAAAAACTATAGAAGGATTAGTACCTACTTGAAAATTCACTCAAATTTAATGAGACCCTTGCAGTGTATTGGCCAGATTTCATATTTGTTTAAGCTATACCATATATGAACTTAAATGTATAGCTAACTCCTAAAATTGGCAATTAAAAATACTAGTAAAGGATTTACGATTAAACTTTGGCTACAATTCTTAATGGTCTGTCTGTTTCATCATCCCAATCGTCAAATTCCTGTAACCAGAGAGGTTGGACGTTATTAGTGGTGGTTATTAGGTGATATAGCGTTTGCGCCAAATTTTAACTTAGCCCCAAAAATGTGGTTCGTTTCATATCGTTTCACTTGTGTTAAAATGTATATTTCGATTATTAAGTTAACTTAACCTAACGTTTCTTAATACGGAAGCAAAAGGATGTTTCTTTCATTTCACACAAACAATATAAAAAGAACACATTTTGGCGCAAACGCTACGGTATCTGGATTTGTTAATAACACAAAATGATTCAACAAGATGGACATTAAAACAGTTTAGCTTAAAACTCAAATCAAATGAAAATTAATCTAAATTCACTTTATCAAATTGACTAGAATTCACGCACATGACTGCCACACAATCCATAGTATTTCAAAATATGTTCCTCTGGGAATGTCCTATTTGAAACGAACTTCAAAGGCGACTCTTTCCTTAAACTTATTGCTAATATGAACATAATTGCGACGTTAAATGGAAAGGAGAACACTGGCATCGCTGTCTGGAAGAAAAAAAAGGGAGTCCTTTTAATTGCCTGAAACTATACGCAGTAAAGGAAGTTTCATTACAAATATAATTGATTGATTGATTGATTGATTAGGTTTAATGAGCAACCTTAATGCGCACCATTACACATATAAGCGTTTCTAAATATAAAAGGATCACCTGAAGATCAGGGCCCCCAGCCTTCGTTAGTTAGCCTTATAAGGCTAACTAACGAAAATATCACGACTTAACCTAACCAATCGTCAAGGGCGTACAGTTGACCTAACGATTGGTTAGGTTAAGTCGTGATATTTTCGTTAGTTAGCCTTATAAGGCTAACTAACGAAGGCTAGGGGCCCTGATCTTCGGGTGATCCATATAAAATAGTACGGTAAGTGTCCTTTTGAAGAGTTACGTACTAAAATGAGAAGAAGAGTTTAGCCTATTCTTTTTCCCTGTGTTAACTGTAACATTATAAAATGGATCTTAGACGAAAAAAATTGTTTTTACAAAGGAAATTACAAATTAAAATTGTAAGTCATTTGCAATTTCATCCATGTGCATCCACTTGAAAGCGTGATCAGTCAGTACGTCCATTAACACTTTAACACTTGTTTACGACCTTACGAAAGGGGGCCAACCATTTCCAAGTTTCATTCAGAAAGAAATCATGGAAAATGTTCATATTTTTGCTAAAAGTCAACATTTTATGCAAACGTAAAACAAGCAAAACGCTATTGAATGCAATGACATATTTTAGTTTTTGCATTTTCCAGTCAACTTCTAGTGATTAGACATGTTTTCCGATTAAACATTCTTGTAATAAGCTCATAATGGGAAGATTGAAAGACTGACAGATCAACTGAAAGACTGATAGAAAGACTGAGAAATTGAAAGATTGATAGAAAGACTGAGAAATTGAAAGATTGATAGAAAGAATGAGAAATTGAAAGATTGATAGAAAGAATGAGAAATTGAAAGACTGATAGAAAGACTGAGAAATTGAAAGATTGATAGAAAGACTGAGAAATTGAAAGATTGATAGAAAGACTGAGAAATTGAAAGATTGATAGAAAGAATGAGAAATTGAAAGACTGATAGAAAGACTGAGAAATTGAAAGATTGATAGAAAGACTGAGAAATTGAAAGATTGATAGAAAGAATGAGAAATTGAAAGATTGATAGAAAGAATGAGAAGTTGAAAGATTGATAGAAAGACTGAGAAATTGAAAGATTGATAGAAAGACTGAGAAATTGAAAGATTGATAGAAAGACTGAGAAATTGAAAGATTGATAGGAAGACTAAAAGATTGAAAAACTAATAGAAAGACTGAAAGATTGAAAAACTGATAGAAAGACTGAAAGATTGATAGAAAGACTGAGAGATTGAAAGATTGATAAAAATACTGAAAGATTGAAAAACTGACAGAAAGACCGAAAGATTAATAAAAAGACTGAGAGATTGAAAGATTGATAGAAAGACTGAAAGATTGAGGTCAAATGGACAGACACCCCATTCCAACAAGACACTTTTTTTAAAATTAACTTTTTGAATTAACATTGTTTTGATCAGTTAAAATAGTAAAGTAGATTAAAACAATGCAAATAGTAGCAGTTTAGTTAAAATATAATTTTTCATTTATCCGAAAATAACATCGAACGTAAAGTTAAAACTTAATTTAGTAACAGGGAGTCTTGATATATCGCACCAAACCAGCACCATCAGATTTAGTCAAAAGCTCCTATCTAAAGTTTAAGTAAACAGTTATACAATTTACCCACAGTACAACCACTCCACTGCAGCCACTCACAACATGAAAAGTTACGTAATAAACAAAATATACCATTCTAGCAGGGTGTCCATCAAGGAGAAACTCTTCCCCTTACCCAGTTTCCAGATCTTCATGAGTCTGTCCCATACCTCTTTTTAGTATTGCCATCATACCCCACCGACTGGACTGTTTCATACCTGCGTAAAAAGCGGCGTAAGAGCTGCCTGGACGGATAGGGCAACAAATGCATTTACAATTGAGAGAAGAATACAAAGAGGCGTTGGGACAACGAAGAAGGTGATTCCTCCTGCAGCCAAGAGGCTATTGAAGGACCACAATCCCACGTATACGTCCACCAAAGGCCGAACGTTAAACATCACAGCTGCGTTTCATCAACAAAAGAAATTAATTTATACAGAAAGTGTGTATATATATATATATATGTATATATATGTATATATATATATATATATATATATACACACGCGTGTCTCAGGTATTACCTATCTAGAGAAACTAGTTAACCTACACAAAATATGGAGACAGAGATAGGGTGTCCATAAATTATTTTCATAAATTCAACCGAAATTGAATTGAATTCGTAAAAATAATTTATGGACACCTTGTATTAATAAGTTAAATTAAACTGTATAGGTCTCTGATCTTTAGGTTAGGTTAGGTTTTATTTATTTACACGTTTAAACAATATGTACATATAGATATATATATATATTCCTTACCAAGAACAGCTCCTATAACAGAACCAACGTAGGACATAAATGTGAGCAGTGGCGAGTAGAGGAAAAAGCCAAGCCAAATCAAAATGGATGGGGTGATATCCCCGACTCCAAATATCTGACCAGCCCCACGAATCGTCCCTTCTAACACCTTAAATTCAATGAAGTGTTAGCTGTTTAAGGAATTAATTAATAAAGTCAGGGGTTCAGGGATAATTAACTAGTTCAGGGGTAACTAATCAATTTAATTCACCCTCTGTTCATTTACAGCTTGTTTGAAACTGCTAACCAATCTTGTACTACCACCTAACGTAATGTATGCCTAAGCCAGACATACGGTTTACACCCTGAATGGTATCACGTATGAAATGAGTGTAGCTTTCCACTCAAAGAGAAAATAATCTGGTGGCCGCAAAACTACATACGTGCCGAAACGGTTTCAATGTTTCTTCCAAACAATATATTTACTGATATATACCTCGCGTAGCCCTCTAAGTAGCTCTGAGAGAGAGAGAGAGAGAGAGAGAGAGAGAGAGAGAGAGTGTTCCTCTGCAATATCCTAATTAATAATTCACTAACTGCCATCTGGCATCCGCATACTAGCAGTTGCATGATATATGAAATATGCCATTGGAGAAAATCTTTTCGAATTGAATCAAATAACCTTTACTGATAAAATAAGTACATTTTTTGTTTTTACAATAATTTTAACATAAATAACAATGAAATTGGACTGGGCTCTTAATTAAAAATAAAACAGTTATGATTGCTAATAATTATTATTAATAATTATTATTTACAGTAGAATATGTATTAATTATTAATTATTGATTAGTATATGTATTAATTATTAATTAGAATATGTATTAATTATTAATTAGAATATGTATTAATTATTGATTAGAAAATGTATTAATTATTGATTAGAAAATGTATTAATTATTAATTAGAATATGTATTGATTATTAATTAGAATATGTATTAATTATTGATTAGAAAATGTATTAATTACACCAGTACACATTTGAAAACTTGTCGATCGATTTTTACAAACTAGTTGGTGATTCTATATAATTTGGGTGCGCTGATCTCAAAAGTATAGTTAGTTTTTCCCTATCACGTATGGTTTTCTTACTACAGGGTGTGTCATAAATTCCCCATTTATCCCCAAATGTGAACCATCTTATCGAGACCAACATTGGATTGCACATGCTAAACCATAAATTTTGTTGTTATAGACTACAGTAACGCTTACATAATAATGTAGGGTAAATATATATAACAACCAGTCCCGTTCCCAGCAAAATACTCTCTCCCCTCCCATCAATGGGTGGTTAACATTTGGGGACAGATGAGGTATTACAACACCCCTTGTAGCACGAAATCTTTAGGTGATAGAGTAAAACCTAATTAAAGCAGAATTAAATAGCTCCTAGCTCTTGGACAAGCATATTGCTTGTTTATGAAAGAATAAAAAAATAACTGAAAGAAACAAAATATATTTACCTTCTTTACTTGCAAACATTTCAGGACTTATTCCAAACACTTAAGACTACGAAGGTAGATCTGACTAATGACGACTAAACCGGTGCTTCTTTGATGTTTTCTTATGCTGTGCGTTAGGCTGATCTCGTTGCAGACACCAGCAGTAATCCGCCATCATATTTGTATGCCATCTTCCTTGATATCTTCTTTCCATGGTTTTGATGTCCTGGTGAAATCGTTCCCCTTGCTCCTCACTGACATCGAGATTTTCGGGAAAACGGTCAAGATGCGAAAATAAGAAGTGAACTTTCAGGCTCACGTTGCAGCCTAAGGCGCAAAACTTTTTAAGCATATTTTCCACCAGTCTTTCATAATTTTGGCTTTTGTAGTTTCCCAAGAAGTTTTCAACAACATCTTTGAAACCAAGCCATGCTTCTTTTTCTTTATTGGTCATTGTGTTCAGGAAATGATCGTCTGTCAATAACTTTCTAATCTGAGGACCTATAAAAACACCTTCCTTTATTTTATCGTAGCTAATCTTTGGATATTTTGAACAAATGTACTTGAAACACTCACCTTCTCTATTCAATGCTTTGACATACTGCTTCATCAAGCCTAACTTAATGTGCAAGGGTGGTAGGAGGATTTTATTTGGTTCAACTAGATGTTCATGTAAAATGTTCTTTGATCCTGGGGTAAGATTCTCTCTAGGAGGCCAAGTTTTCCTCTTCCAGTGCTGGTCACGTGCTCGACTATCCCATTCGCAGATGAAACATGGCATCTTAGTGTATCCTGATTGCTGCCCAAGTAACATGCAAAGGACTTTGAGATCCCCACACAATATCCATCTGTGATTTTGATACTGAATTTTTTCCAGAAGCAGTTTCATGTTATCATAGGTCTCTTTTAAATGAGTAGAATGGGCCACTGGGATTGATGCATATTTGTTACCGTTGCGCAGTAACACTCCTTTTAGACTGGTTTTAGAGGAATCTATAAACAACCTCCAGTCACTGGTTTGGTATTCGATGCCTAGCTTGCACACTAATCCTGTGATGTCCTTGCAAAATACCAAGGGACCATCTTCTTCGAAAAAAGGCACGAAGTCTTTCTCACGATTTCTGTACCAAGCGAAGTATGTGTCGGATACCAATAAATTGTTCTCCTGCAATCTAGACCCCAAAAGTTATGCAGAGTCCTTAGGCAGATTCAAATCCCTGACTAAGTCATTTAGTTCGGCTTGGGTTAATGGTTTAGGAGGATCTCGGTCAGCTGTTGGCTGTTCATAAACATCATCATTGTCTGGATTTGGAGCTGAATCAGAATCTGAATTGTATTGATCCAGACTCTCAGGTGGGCGGGGAATAGTAACTTCTGGATCATGGGTACCGGCCTTATTGCAGATGGAAGACTTGGGTATTGAAGGCTCTCTTTATTCTTTGCATTATAACCTTTAACATTGCAAGAACAGAAGTAGCAGTCGTCGGTATGGTTTCTAGGCTCGCGCCATACCATAGGGATCCCAAATGGCAAACTTTTCTTTTTACTTTTGCTCCAATTCCTTAGTGCCGCAACACACGTAAGACAAACCTTGTGTGGAGCCCAACTTTTGTCTTGATCTCCTAATTTAATTCCAAAATAAGCATGATAAGCTCTCTTAATGAAGGTCGTTACATTTGTCCTTTGTTTTACAACAACATACCGACCACAAATATAACAAAATATGTCTGGACTATGGGTACATCCTCTAGAAGCCATTATTAAAATTTTAAAGACGTAATGTTAGAATTATCTATCTGAAAAATATGAAAAAACGAAATTAATTAAAGATAAAAAAGGTAAAAAATTACAAAACGCCCCAAAATTGTTTTGCTAATAACTTTAAAACTGTGGGTGAGAGAAAAAAACTGGTAGCATTTTTTAATTCAGCGCAGCGAACTGCTTCAGAATCACAACTCAAAATAAAGAAATCGATTTTCATGCAGACCGGTGTTATTAGTTATTAATTAGAATATGTATTAATTATTAGTTATTAATTAGAATATGTATTAATTATTAATTAGAATATGTAGGTATTAATTTTAAATTATTATTATAGATATAAAACAAATACAAAGTCATTACTGAAGGTACGATAACAATACTGTACAAAGGAAATCAATATTAGACACGAGAGATAAACAATAACGAGTAATGTACATTTACTGTTAGATTACACACGAAAAATGAATAAGTAATAGAGTAATGTACATTTAATCCTAGATTTTTATTATTAGTATTCCAATATTAATCGAGATTTCAACTTGGTTTTAAACGAATTTACATTAAAAATACGAGTATTTTTTATATCAGCATTTAAATCATTCTGTAGTTTCAATCCAATGGTAATTTTGGATCACCTGAAAATCAGGGGCCCCATGTATTCTTGTTTTTTTTTGCTTTACAGTACCAAATATAATAATAAATTAAATTGAGTGCCCGGTTAGGTCAATTGTACGCCCTTGACGATTGGTTAGGTTAAGTCGTGATATTTTCGTTAGTTTTAACGAAGATATCATTTGGTAATTGAGGCTGGGGGCCCTGAGCTTCAGGTGATCCGTAATTTTATAGATGAAGACAATCTAAATTGAGGAATAACGTGCTTTGATCTATTTCTGGTCTGATATAACTCAGATGAGCGGACTTCTTGATAAGTTACAAAATATTTATTTACCCATTGTAAGTTAATGATTTTGTTCTTACGCTCGTAAATAAAAATAAAATGTACCGGTTTGATTACATCTTTGAGCTTTAGTAATTTTATCTCTTTAAAATAATTCATTTGAATGATCATGGAAATCAGCATCAGATAATAATAACTTTATTGCTTGTTTTTAGATGACAAAGATACTGTTTAAAACGTTGTTAGGGAAATTTCCCCATACAAGGATGCAGTACATTATACAGGGTGAGCGAAAAGTTCCTGTGCACCTACGAGAAGTGTAGTGAACCTATACCTGCACTGTGTTGGAAGTGGAAGGTGCACAGGGACTTTTCGCTCACCCGGTATAAGGAAGAACGAGAGTAACGGAGTTAACAGAGCCTTACAGTAAACTAATCGAAAGAAAATTTTCTGCCAAAGTTTATGGTATGATTACAATTTTGGAAAAAGTTCGCTTAGAAACCTGAAATTTCTAATAAACACAAAAAATTACGGATCAAGTAAAGATAAGCACCCCCAACCTTTTTTAGTTAGCTTTATAAGGCTAACTAACGAAAATATCACGACCTAACCTAACCAATCGTCAAGGGCGTACAGTTGACCTAACGACTGGTTAGGTTAAGTCGTAATATTTTCGTTAGTTAGCCTTATAAAGCTAACTAAAAAAAGGTTGGGGGTGCTTATCTTTACTTGATCCGAAATTACTAATTGGTAATGACGAGTTG
This sequence comes from Bathynomus jamesi, assembly GCA_023014485.1. Lineage (NCBI taxonomy): Eukaryota > Metazoa > Arthropoda > Malacostraca > Isopoda > Cirolanidae > Bathynomus > Bathynomus jamesi. Next base: position 398,119 of record JAJOZX010001802.1, on the reverse strand, counting down.
CTTTTCAAAATTTCATTACTCCCACCAAACTCAATGAAAAAAAAATAATATATATATAATATATATATATATATATATATAAGTAAACAGAATTTTACCATTCAGTAATTTTTTATACTTTTTAGAGTTCATGTTTCTAGGCGGAATTTTTTCCGAAATTGTACTAAAACAAAAGAAGTACTAATGATTACAGTCCAGATTCTAAATGAGTTTTTCGAGGGCACGTTTTCCCCTATAGTTAACCCGTAAACCTTCCTAGTCCACTAAACTCCATGTACCTAAATGGGTATAAACCACCTAAACTTATAGCCCCCTTTACCCAATTTAAATTCCTTATAATCAAGTCTTTTTTATCCATCTGGAATATTGTTGTAATGTTTTTAAGGTTTATCCTTTCCCTTTTTATACTCACAAACTGCCATTCAACTGTTTCGTTTTGAGTCACTTCGAAATCCTGATTGACGAGTTCAAATCCTTTCGTTTTTGTCCTGAAGATAAGAAATACGAGAGCCGCAACAGTATTGAAGGGAACGGATTGAACAGGGAGTTTTGAAGGAGCCATCATACTCTGAAGTCCTTGATCGATGAAGTTCCTACGAACAAAATGACGGTGGTCAAC
>JAJOZX010001802.1:287500-395000 GCA_023014485.1 Bathynomus jamesi | reverse complement strand
CTACGAGAATGCTGTTAAAAACACTCACTCCATTACACACGTCTTCATCAGGAGCCTTGATTAACTGGAAATGTAACTCAGGGAGTTAAAAAGGGAAGATTTCCAGTATACATTAACAGAAAAAAAAAACACTTAACCAACTTATATGAATCACTGTCTGACAACCAATCCAAGCATTTGGTTCAACTAAATTCAACCGTATACAACCATTTCACTAAACTTACTCATTTTTTGGTAACAAAGTTTAAGTAGTTGAATTAATACTTGGGTTAGTTTTCATATATTGTGGCTGTTATTTTTTATGAGTATATAATTAACATTAATTAACATAATTAAGATAATGACAACATTCGAAAAAGGTCCTTCAGCATTTAAGAATGTTATAATTTCCGATAAAACTTCAAAGATAGTGGGGACAGAGATTGTACTTACACATTCCATAATATTCTCTCTAATTATCCTATCATTAGTTACAATATTCCATAGACATTACATTACTTTAAAAATAGGGTGATAAACTAAAAAATGTGCACTGCAACCGGATGTTATATAAATATACCCCTGAATTTCTCACAAATCTTCTCTTCTGTAGTCCCCCTGTAATATCCTATCTGTAAGTATTTAAGAAATATTACTTATTATTCTACAATATCAAATAATGACCCAATAAACATTCCATAATTAGAGTATCTTATTCCAAATATCGTGTAAGCGTAACCAATTAAATCCTAATTTTCACTTTATTAAAGGTTATGTTAATGGATGCACTCATACTACTATTACTATTATACTAACTTACATTTCTCTGTCATTAAATTAAATTAAATATAGATAAAAATAAACGTGTTATAAAGCGATCCTCTAAATTCTTACCTATTTGAAACCATCATTTAAAGATCAGTTTACCCAATGAATTAACTCTAGAATCTGCGACGTTCTCAACACTCACAAACAAAAGATATATTAGATGATAATTCTAAAACCTGGTTAGCACCAAAACCTCGGTATTATAGAAGGAGAACCCGAGTAATGTCGAATATACTGAACATTTACAAAGGTTTGAAACCCGATTATTACGTAAAGAAAAAAAAAAAGAGGTGACGTTAACGAGTTACGAACCTTACACGTTAGAATAGAAATTATTCCCGTCATAACGCTCGCTATGGCAACGTGTGGATTTCCCATAACCATAGCGCAGAATATCAAGATTCCGGTAAAAGGATTACACGCAAAAGACACCTGCGAATGGAATTGTCGTTTATTAGAGTTATAAAGATGACTTAAATGGCTTCTTTTTTCTATTGATGATAATTATTATATATATATATATATATATATATATATATATATATATATATATATATAGAGAGAGAGAGAGAGAGAGAGAGAGAGAGAGAGAGAGAGTACAGTAAACCCTCGTCCAACGCGGGGGTTAGGTTCCTCGAGAATGATGCGTTAGGTAAATCCGCGTTGGACAAACTTAATACCTTATGGGATACATGGGGATACGTGAATGCGGCCGCGTAAAATCTCCAATTAATACTTAGATACGTAGATTTTTTATTCACATATATATGAATTTCCTTTACCTATATTGTATGTGAAATAAGAACATAATAAAATCATAAATATAATGATATTTACATATGATAAATAAAAATATATTAAATGAAAATAACGTATTTTTTCTTCACTCTTTCGGATGGTGCGTATGGTAGACTCATTCACGTGATACTCGCGGCCAAGTGATGTTTTGCTCATACCACCACGCAACTTATCTAGAATCTTTATTTTTTCGGCTACTGTCATAACCTTACGACTTTTCTTCTCTTCACTATCACTTGTAGATGCTTTACGTTTTGGTGCCATACTGCTGTCTAAGGGTAATAGCAAAACAACGGCAAAATACGACAAAAACAATCCAACACAACTTCACTGAACTTAACGCGTTAGCGGGACTGAGACAAAGGGTGATGTGAGGGGTGCCGCGAGAGGGAGGGAGATGCGGGAGTGTAGGAGAAAACACTAGAGCGCGCATTGGCACGCGTACAGTACTACTGTATTAGAGCGTGTTTGGCGGACCGTGTATAATCAAATTTTCCGCTTTCGGCAAATAATTGTTCGCATTTATTTTTCCGCGTATAAGCAAATTCGCGCTGGACAAACGCGTTGGACGAGGGTTTACTTGTATCTTGTATTATCATTATTTTTTAATTCATGGCTCATTTACTTAATTTTTGCAACGTCAATAATGAGTGAGGAGGACCAGAAACTGGCACAGCGCTTAGGCCAGACGAATGCGGCCCATTGCGCTAACTCTTTTATTATTATTACTAGCACATCGGGAGTCGAATCCTCGACCTGAGTGTCTTCATTTCGCTTAAAGGGAAACAGTGTTACCCAGTGAGTTACTGGCGCACCCTCTATTGTAACGTTATTTTGAAAAATTTTCAGTGATTTTACATAAAAACCTTTTTCGATAATTCTTTTTCTCTACTCCTAAGTCAGTTATCTAACCGCTGGGTCGCGACCCAAAATTGGGTCGCCAAGCCATTTTGAGTGGGTCATTAAATTGTCATTTATCATTTATTTATGTTATCCTTAATCATTTTACCATTACTTATTTATTTTATCATCTATTACAAGTGAACTGTTTGAAGGCATGGGTCGTAACCTAAAAAGCTTAAAAACTACCGTCCAAAGTAAATGAGTTCTTTAATTAACCTTTTTACCGCCAAACCCGCATATATTCGTTGACATACTGTGTGTATGTATACCATAACGTGGCGGTGAAAGGGTTAAAAACAAATTCTTTCAAAAATAGCCCCCGGTAGCTCAGTGGTTACGGTGGCGGACTCTGAACGGTGAGGCTCTGGTTTGCTCCCGTCTGATGGCTCCTCGGTTGGGTTGAGTTGGCCGATTACCTTATCATTGCTCGGGCTAAAGGTTACTCTTGGGGGTGCACTCATCCCCACATCGTGGGTAAAAGAGTTTGCTGGTTGTTACCTTTAAAAAATATCGAATACAAACCTTTTATAGCGGCACAAGAACCGTACTTTTTAAAAAAGACAATTTTACACTAGCAATTAAATGTTTGGGATCACCTGAAGATCAGGGCCCCCATGTATTCTTGTTTTTTGCTTTACAGTACCAAATATAATAATAAATTAAATTGAATGCCCGGTTAGGTCAACCGTACGCCCTTGACGATTGGTTAGGTTAAGTCGTGATATTTTCGTTAGTTTTAACGAAGATATCATTTGGTAATTGAGGCTGGGGGCCCTGATCTTCGGGTGATCCAATGTTTTAGTTTTTTCTCTCTCAGTATAAATGATAAAATCGCCTGGCATTGATCACAATAAAATGAAAAAAAGTGTACATGAAGGAAGGGATCTTCAACTTTACGTGGAATCGGAACCTTTCACGGATCACTACATCATCTGAATTCAGACGAGGGTCATCCATCCAACTACTGAACAAACCCAACGTTGCTTAACCTCCTTGATCTAATGAGAAGGGCTTGCAACGTGGTCACGACCTATCCCAATTAATAACCATACAAATTTTACCTCTTAAAAACTATTTTAAACTTAAAAAGTTTAAAAAGTTTTTAAATTTTTATATTTACAAAGTTTAAAACTAGAAAATTAATAAGTTTTTATATATTTAATAAAGAATTTAGGCGAAAACTTTTAAAAACTTTTAAAAACTTTTTAAAAATATATATTAAAAATTTAAACTTAAAAAATAAATTAAAATCTAACTTTTTCATGAAAAAAATTTAAAAGTTTGTTTCTTACAATTTTTAAACTAAAAAATTAGGAAAAAATAAAACTGAAAATCTTACAACACCGAGTGCTCTGAAATATGAATTAATTAGCTTCAGAATTCCCCAAGGGGAGCACCAGGATTTCTTGTTCAGAAAATCTCCCAAAGCACTCATATTTCCAAACCATTTGAAGCAAGTCGGTCTCTGAAAATTCGGAAATTCAAAAAAGTGAGTTTAAAGTTATTTTTGAAGTTCCATTCTCTTATAATGAACGAAAAGCGAAAAAAGCAATAAAATGGGAACTAGGGCCTAGCTAGTAGGACTCGAACCCGCGTTCAAGGCCGCGTTGTATTGTTTTAGAATTAACTCTCCTACCAATCACGCCATCTAGAACTCACAAAATGGCCTGTTAAAGAGAAACCAGTATTTACTGCACGTTGTTTGACTATGTTCCATTCAACTCCCTCGCCTTTACAGAGTATATGAATGAGTTTCAATTTTCATCTTCTCCAAGTGCTGTTATTCCACTTAAAGAAACGCATTCATTATTATAGAATATTTTATATTTAACATAAATAATAAAATATTACTTAATTTTCAGCTCAAAGAAAAATGAATTTTACTTTTTGTGATGCTTTAGGTGGGTTTTCAATACTTCTAGTATACTGTAAACCATAGACATATATATTCTATAGCTAGACTGCTAAACTGGACACCGCCTTATTTAAACAGTTATTCGGTCGGTTGATTTTACCGCCACGTCCAGACTGTAACAAACTCACAAACCTTTAAAAAGGGACAAGAATGTAATGTTTTCCTTACTGAAAACATTGATCATACCAAAACTGGAATATTGTTCATTCTTAAGGTTTTAACTTTACTTACTTTAGTTGAGTATGAAAAACTGTTCAGGAGTTTTAAATAAGAATTTGGAATGACGTCACTGTATCAACACATTTACTTTTTATCGGGCAGTTGGTAGAAGCTAAGGTGTCGGAAAGGTTTGTACAGGGCTTATGAAAATCCAGACGCAGGGTTTAAACTTCCACAGTTTAAGTTTCAGTACCAGGTCTGCTGTGCTGTAAACAATCAATCTGTTCTAACTCCAAAGAGTTAAATAAACACACTGCTCAGTCCAACAAGGATAGTATTTTTACCAGTGGCACACCTATTCAGTATCAGCACAAGAAGTTCAGCAAGGTTGTAATTGTGTGTGTCATATATGCTGAAAGAACATGGATTTAACTTCTACGTTATAATTATTCATGCAAGTTTTATCTGAAATTTTATTGTGGCCATTTTTTTTTTTCTTGAAGTTCGAGGGAAGCGGTTAAGATGTTTTCGTTCGATTTTCTAAATTTATACAGCTAGGAAAGGATATTATTAAATTTATTAATATATAAATGGTTAAATTGTGTTTTAACACCCAACTAGTGACCCACCACTTTTCTTTGTTTCTAGTGTAGTTTTAGCTCCTCTTTCCAAATGTGCAATCGAAATTTGTCGCAAATGAATATTAAAAAAGTTACAGCTACTTAGTTTTCAGTACCATTTTGCGTCTGGCAGCGTTGCGTGGGTAGTTTTTAGGTCCAGTGTATTGTGAATCATGTCGTGTGAAGGTTGAGATTGCACACACATTTGGAAAGAAGCTAAAACTACACTAGAAACAAAAAACAGAAGTGGGGGGTCACTAGTTGGGTGCTAAACGACAATTTGGTAAATCTCTAGGAGCGCTCCATTTTTCATTATTAAACATACTCATAAAACATATACCATTTGAAAGCTCACATTTTTCTGGGTCTAAAAATGTAGTAATCCAACAGTATCAATAGCAAATAAAAAGTAACTAGGTTTAAATATAAAACCCTATACCGATCAGTTTGTGATGCGTGGTCTTTACGGGGGCTCCGCCCCCGTACCCCCGAGACCTAAATTATACAAATGATAAGGTAATAATTCATGTTACGTTAGGTTAACGTAACAATTACTAAAAATACCATCTTACAACACAGACTGAAGATTTATAACTTAGCCAACCTTTATAATGTAGTTAATGACGTCACGCGCCAAACAATTAAATCGTTACTTTTTATTTGCTATTGATACTTTTGGATTACTACATTTTTAAACTCGGAAAAATGTGAGCTTTCAAAGGGTAGCCTATATGTTTTATGAGTGTGTTTGATATTGAAAAATGGAGCGCTCCTTGAGATTATCCGACAATTTTACCTGTTTATTTGTTGTCTGCTTAGACCTAGTTTAGTTTAAAATATTATTGTTGTAGTGAGCATGTGAGAATGTAGTGCTGTGAGCTATCTACTACTGTGAGTTGCCCCTATTAACTGAATGCCAGGTTAGGTCAACTGTACGCCCTTGACGATTGGTTAGGTTAAGTCATATTTTCGTTAGTTTTAACGAAATTATCGGGTAAATTTTAAATAGCTGTAACTTTTTTAATTTCATTTGCGACAAATTTCGATTGCACATTTAGAAAGGAGCTAAAACTACACTAAAAACAAAAAAGCAGAAGTGGGGGTCACTAGTTGAGTGCTAAACGACAATTTTACCATATAAATACTTTTTAAGTGCAATAACCGTACTTTCCTACTTTTTCCCTTTATTTTATTGATAATCTTTTTGTTTAGTAGGCCAATTTGTTTCCTTTATTTGGTCGGGTTATGATAATGGGTGTGTCTTTAATAGATCTTGTAATAAGATTAAGTCGTACTAGGTTATTATTGAGGAGGGGTAATTAGGCGGCTCCCGTTTTCCATAAGCGAAGTAAAACAGTCAGGTCAGGGTTCGACCACTGATGGTGCTGGTAATAATAATAATTCGAGAGGTAGCGCAAGGGGGGGGGGCTGCATTAGTTGGCCTGAGCTTTATGCCAGTTTTTTAACCTCTTCACGGCTTATTACGGAGTAATTAATTGTAAACTTTATAAGGTACTGTACGTTATCTCCCCCCACACCAATTTTAACAGAATATTTTCGTTAAAACTAACGAAAATATCACGACTTAACCTAACCAATTATCAAGGGCGTACAGTTGATCTATTAGTAAATAGTAAATACTATTCCAGAAACAAAATGTTATAATTAATAATAGATCAACTGTACACCCTTGATAATTGGTTAGGTTAAGTCGTGATATTTTTGTTAGTTTTAACGAAAATATTGTCAAAATTGGTGGTGGGGTGAAGATAACCTACAAGTACCTTTTATAAAAGCAAAATAGTTTACTCTTTTTAATTTCTTTTTGACTTTACTAAAAAAAATTTTTTTCCCAAGATTAACTTTGAAAGATTCTATTTTTAGAAGACTCTCTTATCATCCGTTATCTTTTAAGGAACGAGCGCATAAAATTAGGTTACAAAAACAAATTAAAATAGATTTTAGTCGAAAACTGAAATTTAGGAGCAAGGTTATTAGTAATGGGGAAATACAGGGTGGGCCGTAAGTTTCCATACATAGGAAAAATAAACATTTTTTTATGGACAACCATTTTTATTTATATAATATGCTCTACATGGTTGCCATTGTTTTGAAAACACATTTCAATACGTGTTCCCCACTGTTGATGAACACGCATTAGCACAGTTGACGTTATGCTTGTAATGGCGTTGGTGATACGTTCCTTTAGATGATTTATGTCTCGTATCTTTTCCTGATACACCATGGCCTTCAAGTGCCCCAAAGATAGAAATCAAGGGGGTGAGATCTGGGGATCTGGGAGGCCACTCCACAGGACCACGCCGACCAATCCAAGCATCCGGAAACTACTGCTGATCCAAATACCGACGCACGTGAAGACCATAATGAGGTGGAGCTCCATCTTGCTGGAAGTAAACTGGGAAGTTACCTTCCTCGTTTAGCAGGGATGGGAAAATCTCTTCTTGCAACATGTTAAGATACCTTTCGGCATTAAGATTTCCACTGACAAAAATTGGTCCAATAATTCTGTCACCCCATATCCCGGCCCACACCATCACTTTACCGGCACCTTGCATCTTCGTCGGACTCAGCCAGTTAGGGTTAGCATTACTCCAATAACGTATGTTTTGCCGATTAACCTCTCCATTGACGTAAAAATTTGCTTCATCAGTAACATAAAAACAAACGTTTAATTTTTCCTATGTATGGAAACTTACGGCCCACCCTGTATATATATTAAGATATTTCGCAAAATATTATACCAAAATGCTAAAAATTTATTCAGGAAAGTCGAAAAGGAATTAAAAAAGTACAAAAATTGAAGCTAACATCGGCTTTCTACAATAGTGTTAATGTAATAGCGTTTGTTAATGTACAAGATAGTTTGATTTTCAACTCTGAATCCCTCTCTTTCGTGTTAAGTTGTTTAAGTTTGTAATAAATTCTTTTAAATATATAAGAAATACCAGATGGAAGTTAGTCTAAATATGAATGGTTTAAAATTTGGTGTGAAAAGTTGAATATAAACGGAAATTGTTATACTGTAAATGATCTTTGACATGACTTTGTTAGGGTGTAGCCAAAGTCTACCTATATCTAGTTAGACCACGCTCGTACAAAATTTCGTACCTTTTGTCTAGAAATTTACAAAAATACCGCAGTTATCAAAATTTTGAGCTTCACGTCCAGAATCAATGAGACCAAATTTGTGAAGCTGCCCTCAAAATCTAAGTGGCTCGTGAGCTTAAAGTAAATGTTAGTCTCACTGGTTTAAAAAATTTTGTTTAAAATCTTTTGTATGAAATTATTTACGTGTTACAATGCGAGCGTGGACCGACTACATAGTGATAGGTTTTGGTGGAGTGACTGGTGATTCCATAAAGCTAAAGCCAAAGTTTCTTAATCTGTTCTTTTTTGAAATTCACTGTTGCTGTACTCGTATTTAGAATGGAATGTGGTGGTGTTTATTTAACCACCTTCGTAAAGGCAAAGGCCATGTGTCGGAGAGGACCTACAGCTTTAAGTGGGATCTGAACCACAGGTCGCTACATCTGGACGCGGAATATCACCTGTCAGACTACCGCCCAGATACAGTGTCGCTTAACTTCGCTGATCTACGGGAAGCGATGTTGAAACATGGCCACGAAGTAGCTCAATTTAAAAGGGACCAAAAAATATCTCTAGGAAGAATTTTATTGGCACTCTAATAACTTAACCTGACCTGTGCTAACCTAACCTAACCCAACCAAAAAATTAACAGTAAAATGTCTCGTCGAGAAAATTAGTTTTGAAATATTTCAAGCAAAAATAATCCATATGAAATTAAGGTTTTCAGGAAATTAAAGCTTATACGTGATATGCATAGGAACGCTATATATATATATATATATATATATATATATATATATATATATATATATATACACAGGGTGTCCCATAAGTCCGGCATCATAGGAAAAATAATTAAAAAAAGGCAAAACAAAAGCTTTTATTTACAGAACGTGCTCAATATGTCCACCATTGTTTTCAATACACAAATTCAGACGTGATACCCAGTCAGCAAGCACACGGTGAATGATGTCAGGAGTAATGGTGTTACATGCCCCAATAATGCGCTGCCGCAAATGTTCAACACTCCTAATTTTCTCTGCTTATACCAGCGCTTTCAAGTGACCCCAGAGATAAAAATCTAGTGGCGTGAGATCCGGGCTTCTAGCTGGCCATTCCACAGGCCCTCGACGTCCTATCCAATGACCAGGGAATTGTTTGTTGGTACAGGTATTCCCTTACTTGGGTGCTGTAATGCGCAGGAGCGCCGTCTTGCTGGAACCATGTTGGGAAATTTTCTTCTTCGTTCAAGACACTGGGAAATGCTTCTTCATTGAGCATACGTAGGTAGGTGCCTCCAGTGACATGTTCAGTGGCGGTTCCTCATATGGGCAATATGGGCAGCCGCACAGGGCGGCATTTGTGGAGGGGCGGCATGAGCGCCTGCAAAAAAAATAAAAATAAGAATAAATAAATAAAGAAATAAATAAAAATAAAAAATAAAATAAAATAAATAATAAAAGATCAATGACTTTGCATCAAGGAAGGTAAGAAGAGTCAGGCTTTAGATGGCAGTTGTGCTGTGGTGCAATTTATTTTGTTTCTTGTTCAAAGTGTAGCATAATAATTACCCTCTCTTAAGTGTCTTATTCTATTTATGTGATAGAGCATTTGTACAATTTAGAAATTTGATTCTCTAGTTTATTTATGGCAGTTGTGCAATTTAATTTGTATTTTTCCTGTTCATAGTATCATAATTACATTCTCTTAAGTGAGTTATTCTATTTACGTGATGAAGGATTTGTAAAATTCAGAAATTTGAGTCTTTGTTTTGGTTCTGAAGTTCCAACAATTAGTCCAATAAAAAGTTTATTTTGTGAAAGAGTTATGTCTGTCCTTTATTTTGGGGGGATTCGAATGTGTGTGTGTTGGCGAACAGGGGGGGGGGGGCGCTGAAGGTGAGGTTCGCCCAGGGCGTCATGTAAGCTAGGACCGCCACTGGACATGTTCATCGAAAAAGAGGGGGCCTATGATGCGATCCTTCCAAATGGCACACCATACCATCACCCGAGATGCACCTGTTCCTTTGAAGAGGTACACCAGTGAGGGTTGTTTTGAGACCAGTAGCGGGTGTTCTGTCGATTTACCTCACCATTTCCATAAAAAACAGCCTCGTCACTGAATAGAATGGTGGACGGGAAATTGGCATCCCGAGCATAAGAAAAATATGAATTATGGTTTGTAGAAATAGAAAAATATGAATTTCTCCTATGATGCCGGACTTATGGGACACCCTGTGTGTGTGTGTATATATATATATATATATATATATATATATATATATATACCTCAAATTTCGTCGTTTCGCAGATTCGTCGTCAATCTTTTACTACCTATACTGTAGTTTCGCAATCCGTCGTCCATATTCGCAGATTCGTCGTTTTTTGAAAAAAATGTGAAAACAATCGAAAATTGATGAAATTCAACTGTTTACCAACGCAATATATTATATTTTGCCGAAAAACGAGTAGAATTTGCTTAATTAATCTGTTTAATAACATAATACAGTAAAATGTTTTCTCATTGAAACATGTTATCATCTACCTTGAATTTCGTCGTTTCGTGTTTCGTTGTTATTCCGGAACGAATTAACAACGAATTTCGAGGTATTCCTGTGTGTGTGTATATATATATATATATATATATATATAATACGCCTTAATGGTGTAGTGCAGTGGTTCCCAACCTTTTTGAAACGATGGCCCCACCTCCCATGTTGCTAAGCTGGTGTGTTTATATAAAGTTTAATAAGCAAATTTTTGTTAATATTTATTAACATGATGCTAAAAGACGAGCAAGTGGGCCATGGCCCACCGTTTGGGAACCAGTGGTGTTAGTGGTCAGCGTCGCTGACTACGAATCCATTGCCCCAGGGATCGAGACCCGGTGACGGCAGGCGACGCGCAACAAAACCCATCTGTTCATCCTTCACAATAAAAAAATTGGTTGGTAGATAAATGGGTAGCCTAGTGGTGACGCTGGGCTGCTGCTGGGGCGTGGTTCGGATTCCACGTTAAACTGTAGGTCTAAGGTGGTGACAAGCTTGACCTTCGTCAGAATGAACAATTCGGGCGGAAGCGAAACCAAGGGGTGTGTGTGTGTGTGTATATATATATATATATATATATATATATATATATACAAAGGTGGGGTGAAAAGCTTGACCTTCGTCTGAATGAACAATTCGGGCGGAAGCTAACCAAAGGTAAAGTATTTCAATATAACTGTAATTTAGATACAGGATGTCCATAAATTATCTTTACAAGATAGTTTATGGACAACTTGTATATAGAAGGTAATAAAACTTACCGTTTCAGCTCTTCTGTTATTCATTCTAATCAATTTTGCTTCCAAGAACAAATTATCTGAAAAGAGAGAGAAAAACCATTTAACTTGTGTATATATATGATAGGCTCTCGCATATCTTACTAGATAAATTAAACGTGTACATGGCATAAGGGGGAATATGCTAAATTGGTTTGTCATCTCTCTCTAATCGTTACCAGAGTATGTTGAAGTAAAAAACTTCATCACAATAATTACGCTGTATTGGAAAGCGAGGTTCCACAAGGATCTATCCTTGGACCTTTACTTTTCTTAATGCATATGAATTATTTTTATCGATCAACAGCATTAAACTACTTTCAGTATGCAGACGATATAACTCGCTTCTACACACCACGCTATCAATCAACTCCCTAATGAACGAAGTGAACAGGCAATTAAATCGTGTCTATAGATGGCTGTGTGCAAATAAGTTTTTACTGAACTTGACAAAATCATCATATATGATTGTAACTAAAAAAACTGCAGTCGTGTACACACTCACTCCATTAATAATTGGAAATACTCCTCTTGCAAAAGTAAATGAAGTTAAAGTTCTTGGCCTCGAGTTAGATGAAAAATTAAATTTCAGGAGCCATACATAACGTATGAAATGAAAAATATCTAGATTTCTCTACATAATATTCAAGCTCAAAAACAATTTCGCAAAATGCCTTCCTCATACTGTATTACTCATTTATTCATCCATATTTACAATATGAAGTCACAGCATTGGGTAGTACAAAGAATTATACAAGATATCCACTAAAAGTAATCCATAAAAAATACTTACGAACTCCCTCAAACAATGATAACAGGCAATCTCGTACCTGTCGAATCAGGATGTACAAAGTTGCTAATAATAAACTATAATTGGCCCATTCATAGGGCGATTACCCCCCATCAGACCAACCATATAATACAAGGCTTCCCAATGATTTTATACATAAACCAAATTATTCGATACGAATTGCAGGAAATGCTCTCTCCAACAAAGGGGCAGATATCTGGAACGCTATACCTAAAAATATCAGACAAGCACCATCATTAATTTCGTTTCGCAACTCGCTAACGAAACACTTTATTAACTCCTATTAATGTACGTATGTATGTATATATATGTATATATATGCATATACAAGGCGTTCGGGCTTAAATGGCAATAAAATACACTTATAATGTATATTGCAACTTGTAAATATTACTAAACAAAGAAAATCGCCTATTATATATGCAAAATTCACATTTTTAAATTGGGTGCAATCACAAACTATATTAAAAGCTTCCATTATATTACACCACAATTATAATATGCCTCATTTATCTGTATTTTTATAACTTCAAGACTGTATCATCATTTCTAATTTGTAATAACAGAAATTAACTATTATTGGTATTTCAACATATTCTGTTTATCATATTATTTACCATTTTTCTTTTCTATTATTCCTATTATATATCGTATTGTTTACCACTTCCTTTTCTATTATTTCGAAGATTTCGATCTTCATTCCCACTGACAGAATTAACTAAATGAAACTTTATTTTCTGCTAATTCTATTTCTCTTATTTTCTTTGTAAAGATAAGAATTAATTTCAAAGGATTTTACCTGAACAGGTGGTGTGCTTCCCAACAGCATATTTAGATAAGAATACTGTAATTGAACTACTTGTCACAAGAAATATATATATATATTAAACCTTAGCCCCCTCCCCCCACCATTTGCAGCTTACATGTTTACTTATATCGAAATAGTTTTTAGTGATTATAAAAATATACAAAATTCTTTATTTATTGCAGGTATTAAAATTACTCTAGCTGATAAAGTGATAATATAATGGCTTCTCAATTAATTGGTGATTCGGAGAGACAACGTGTCATAGATCGCATACGAGCAATAACATTTCGGGAAGTTCGTGATGCTGGAGCCACCTTTATAACACGTTCATGGGTTGCCAAAAAGTTGCGAAGAAGTGAGGACTTCGTCAAAAGAAATTGGAATAAAACTTTGGATGAATGTGAAATGGATACAACCAAATCTGGGCGCCCAAATTTGCCACTCTCTCAGGAAACAAAGGACATCATTGAAAACGGTACGCGTAAGCGGTAAAACAGCTGTGCTAAACTTTCTAGAGAGATCGAAGTGTTGAGAGGAAAGATCGTTAGTGGTGAGGTCATTCGACTGTACCGTCATAGGCAAGGTTTAAAGCCTTGGCATGAACTTCCAAAGCCAAGAAAAACTCAACTTAACATCGATGACAGAGTGTGGTTTGCCCATTATCTTGAAGATTGGGATGTGGATGATTTCGTGCATTTAGCTGTCTCCGATGCATTTTTTGTTTACGTAACACGTCGGCCTAACTACCAAAATGATCGAATGTGGGCCACAACACCAGTTGAAATCGATGACAATGAACATTATCGCGAATTATTAAAAAGTCCAGACTGTGTTGGTGTGTTTTTGTTCACTGCAAAGAAGCTCATGTGGGTGCTGAAGCCAAATAGTCAGAGTTGGGATGGACAGTATTTTCGTGATATTATTCTATCCCAGCATGTCATTCCTTTTCTAAGAAACCCAAATAATGTTATGGATGTCGATCAGGTCACACTTCTGCACGATAAGGCCCCCTGCTTTAAGGCATTAGCCACTCAACAGTTGTTGCGGAACCATGAGATCGATTTCTTTGGAAATGAAGAATGGCCAGGAAATTCTCCTGACCTGAACATCTGTGAACACATTGGATCAGTTATAAAGGACGAGGTTGAATGTCTCTTGTTTCAAGAACCTGCAGCAAATCAATTTTCGAAGGATACAATGACGCAACACATTGAAACTGTTTTAGCAAATTTGCGTAACGATCAAGATCTATTCACGTCACTTTTGGCAAGCTACCCAAAGCGAATTCAGGCTGTCTTGGAAGCCAATGGCGGGAACACCAAGTTTTAATTTTCTCATTAAATGCAGGATTAAATTCTCTTTTACTGTACCTCTAATGGTTTAGGCCATGGGCGGAGGGGGGCTAAGGTTTATTGGAGCCCCGTATATATATATATAAATATATTATATATATATATATATATATATATATATATATATATATATATATATATATATATATAGTAATTTCTGATTTTCATGGTGGGTCGTGGTTCAAATTCAAGTTAAGCTGTAGGTCTAAGATGAGGCAACAAGAGGTTTTTATATACAGGGTGTCCCAGAATTAACTATTTCAATGAAATCGGACAAATTTAAAAAAAAAACACTTATTTATGTTTATCATGTTTAATGTGTTAAAAATGTATAAATTTCTAAATTTTTTTCATAATTTTATTTTCATAATTTTTTCATTATCTGGTCCAATGAAAGACCGTCTGAAGTCATAGAATGGCAGAGAGACTCTCCAAAAGTTAACGTGTGGCTTGGAATGACCAAATCCAAAATTTATGGCCCATTCTTCTTTGCGGAAGCAACTGTAACAGGTACCGTCTACCTTGATATGCTTCAGCAGTTTCTCGAACCACAGCTTCTTGATGATGGCATTCTTGATAATGTTGTGTTTCAACAAGATGGAGCACCATGTCATTATGCTCTAATTGTTCGAGAATACCTCAACAGACGCCTTCCGAATCGGTGGATTGGACGTGGAGGACCTCGACCTTGGCCTCCGCGTTCTCCGGATTTGACACCCCTGGATTTCTTTGCATGGGGTTTCATAAAAACAAAGGTTTATCGCCAAAAGATCAATGCTTCTTGTTGAAACACAACATTATCAAGAATGCCATCATCAAGAAGCTGTGGTTCGAGAAACTGCTGAAGCATATCAAGGTAGACGGTACCTGTTACAGTTGCTTCCGCAAAGAAGAATGGGCCATAAATTTTGGATTTGGTCATTCCAAGCCACACGTTAACTTTTGGAGAGTCTCTTTGCCATTCTATGACTTCAGACGGTCTTTCATTGGACCAGATAATGAAAAAATTATGAAAATAAAATTATGAAAAAAATTTAGAAATTCATACATTTTTAACACATTAAACATGATAAACATAAATAAAAGTGTGTTTTTAAAAAATTTGTCCGATTTCATTGAAATAGATAGTACAGCATTGGAAAAAAATTCTCCTAAACAAAAAACCATTCGTAAAACCATAAGGGATTAATAATTGATAATACTTTGTTTTACTTTAGAGTTTTTATTCTTTTAAAGTGACATTAAAAACAGTCCCAAACGAAACCGTCATTACCAAATGGTAATTTTTGTTTTAGAAATTGTATATTTGTAGGCGAACTTTTTTCCGAAACTGTACATCTAATTAGGGGAGATATACTCGTAGTATTTTTCATGATATTGCAACGTATGAAAGAGTTGAAAATAGCATATTTTATGACCACGCACAATACGAAGACTGAAAATATGGTCAATTATAAATGATAAATAATATAATTTACTAAAATAAATAATTAAATAAAGGAATAGCAGGAAAACCGTTAAATAATGGAGTATTTATATTTTGATATTCTACTCCGCCAAACCTTTTCGTTAATGGTCTAAAAAGTTGACCTTCATCCGGTGAAGTACTATTTGCAGGCATCGTATGTCTACATACCCAAATTCTTTCGCTCGGGACATGCAAAAGAGATAAGATGCGTAGTTTTGCCATTCAATTTTTATATATTATAATTGGTTTGTTTCACGTATAAAAGTTGTCACGAACGCGTTTTGAAAAGTTCCTGTGGTGCGTTGTTGGGATTACACACACACACACACACACACACACACACACACACACACAGCCCTATACAGTTTGCGCAGGCACAATCTTTGCATTTGAAAAACTAATAATAATAATTTATTAAAATTTCTAAATACTGTATTCCAATTTCGTTATAAATTTGACGCACATTTATTGGTAATACATTTTCATTGTTTTCAATATACAAAAATGGTCTCTTATCACTCAATGTCGTTCCCATTTCATTTCTCGTTCAAGAATGAGAAATCTGAGTGGAAATCAAGTTAAAGGAAGCAAATCTCAGATTGATCTATTCCCTCTTTTGTATTTCTACCTTTAAGTTGGATTTCCCATAGAAAATACCACTCGGGTCCGCAATTACGTCAAGGCCTCTTTACCTTTCCCAAATTGGGAAACACACTTCCCAAATTTAGAGTTCTCACTTCAAACATTCCCATTTGCCGACCACGGATAGGAAGAATGAAAATGAATGGGAAGTAATCTTCAGTAATCATGATAATTACTTATGTTTTTTAATCATTCTGATTACGTTTCTATCATCCAGTATTGATGAAATAAAAAAAGTCAACGATGTTGGGATTAATTACTTTCCGACCACAGGATGATACAAATGGAATACACAAATACATTAAAAACGAATTTTAAAAAATTACTTTGTCATTCCATTATTGCAGAACATTATAGAACAGTTACATAATCCATAATGTAATGTTGCTATTTGCTAAAGTCCTTCTGAGCATATAATTTATATAATTTATAATATAATTATAATATAATTTTTATATTAATAAAAACTAACATATAATTTTTACCTTTCCATTTTAACTCCATTCGGAGTTGTTGAGGTTACAGAATTAGAGAGTTAGTTACGAGCTAACAAAAAGCCCACCAAGATCCACTCTAGGTTAGCCCAAGAAGGGAGAGAAGAAAAAGAACAAAATCAAATAAAGAATACTAAAAACTGATACCATGCTTAGATTTATAAACGTGTAAAGCTTTCACATAGGAATAACGGTAGTACAGTAATAGGAAACTATAGAACAAACAAGCTCTCTCTCTCTCCTCCTCCGCCAGCCACTACTGACAGAAAATTGTTGTGAAAGAAGATTTATAGGAAAGTTGGAAGAAGTATAATGAAAAGAATAGCTTCACAGTTCATTCACACCATGAGTACACTTATCTCGTTTACCCAATTACGCATTAGAAGATAGTGAAAAATAAAGATATGAAATACGAACCTACTTAGTCTAATGTACGTCATGCAATTTTTTTAAGATCCATTTTTTTTTTAATTTATTATCATATATAGAAGTCATCATTCATCCGATGAATGCTAAGGTCATCATCGTGCTGAGAAACTTGCCTTTAAAATTATTTGTATTGCCATCTCTTTCGCTATGGAATTATTTGGATAAGAGAGCGTTGATCCAGAAAGGCACCTCCAGCCGGTCAGCAAACTTCAGTTTAAGATTTCCTTCGAAAGTGTACAGTACATCGTATATGGGTGATTTCCCCCTTTTTCAATAAAAGATTTACCATAACGTGATTTATATTTCTTCGCAAAGTAATTACTTAGATAAGGGAGCACTGATCTAGAGGCACTTCCAGCTGGCTAGCACTCCCCCCCCCCCTCTCCCGTCCCCCAATTTAAGAATTCCCCCGACAGTGTACATATGCCTTGTTTTTTTAACGAAATTTTGTTACACACTATTTAGAACTAAAATTCTATTTTAGTTAAGTAGCTTTCGTAAGTTGGATATTTTTATTCGGAAGGTATGGAGTCCCAAGAACGTCCATCTCTTAAAAACACGTAAATAAAAAAAAATGAAAGAGGCTATTAGTTGAGAACTCCTACGATAGTGCTCTGATACCAGACCCTACCAGCACCACCTATTACAATCAAAAGAGAACGAAACATCACCATCCCAACTCCAACGAGGATTTTTGAACTTTTGTTACCAAAAGGCCTAACTTTGTGCTCTTATCCCCAAAGTTGCGCTCCTATACAATTTATAAATAATATTGGCACCCCCTTTAATGCGACTATAATTAAAATATAATATATAAATATAATTTTATATTGGCTAGTAATATAAAAATATTTATTATTGGTCCGGACCCCATTGACCCCCACCCCCTTTGATCGGCCAGTGAAATTAGCTTAAAAATACACTGCTGACAACACTCAATGCTCCGTAACAAAACCAAACCAGCGCCTCCTACTATATTTACATTTGTATGTGTAAACACTGTGTACCTAAAGAGTTATCCATCCTTAAAACTTAATTAGCCATTCGGAAGTTTTGACTCCCGAGGATTCTCATCAAGTTTCCGTCTCTACCAATGGCGTATCATCTGCTTTCAACACGCTTATAGAATTGTTCGCCACGACCCGAAGACTATTCTACCTTCCTACTATCTTGTAGGTGAAAAAGCTCCTCTCGCAACATTTGTCTCAAATCTTTTTTCCTTACTTAAATCGTTTTTCATAATATTCCTATCATATAGGTACACCCCCCCCCAAAATTCAGAATTTACTTTGTCAAAACGACTTAAAATTTTGAACCTAAATTAATCCTAATAATTTTTTGTACATGAAAAATTAGAAATTTGTGACTTCATATACGGTTAACTTGCCTCTCAAACGCCGAGTTTCGAGCATATACATTATACAAATTCAAGTTTTTATACATCATTTAATGTTCTGTGTATATATTCTATATACATTGGATTCATTATATTGTCTGTTATACTTTTATATATTATTATATTCATATTTACTTTTCATTTAATTAAAAATAAATTAAATATTGGTTATTACAATAACTTTAACGTAGAAAATTTCAGTTATTGTAATAACCAATATTTACTTTATTTAAGTTGGTCCTTAGATTTAGGCTTTACTGGGCTCAAATATTATACTAATACTGTATATTAATTTACATTTATTTATATTTATCATTCTCTCTCTCTCTCTCTCTCTCTCTCTCTCTATATATATATATATATATATATATATATATATATATATATATAAGAAAGAACCACAATATAAACTCCAAGAGTTAGACTGCTTTGAGAGAGTGCAAGGTGCAAGCAACCACATGGCAACAGTGTTCCAGTATGATACGCGAGGGTGACTTTCATTTCTAGTATGCCACACTGGAAGACTGTTGGATTGACTACTCGCAGTTTAAAAAAAATGCGTGTGTGTGTATACAGGGCGGCCCAAAAGTCTGTTGCCCCGACGCATTCTAAACCTATGCGTCGGGGCAACAGACTTTTGGGCCACCCTGTGTGTGTGTGTATATATGTATATATATATATATATATATATATAAGGTTGACAAAAGTAAATAGAGACCACGACGATTGTCCTCAAGAACAAATGGCAAAGCTCATTAATGGAATACCAAAACGGGTGTCAGCTGTCGTAACGACAAATTTGTATATTTAAATCTCGTATCAAGATATTGGTAAAAATGTTCATAAAGTTGAGGAATCACAAGTAATAGGAAGAAAACATGAATTGATTTTAAAATCGATTTAACTTCGCGTGATGTGAAAATTGAATCTTTTAAATTCAGAACAAGTGTCGGTAAAGGAGCACCGTTGGAGTTTGACCCAAGAGAAGACCGAGAAAGGGCACAAATCGGGCACGATGTGTCGCTCTCAATTAATTTGCCGATAGAGAAGAACTTAGCATTAAAAACTTTTTTAATTTTGAGCTCGTAAAAGTTTTTTTATTTGGGTTAAGAATTAAGTTCAAATATAAACATTTGTGGTCTGTGTAACTTGTTATATGTCAAGACCTCGAGTGAGAGGAAATTTTATTTTAATTTTTTTTCCGAAAGGCGGAAGATGTTTTGATAGGTTATTCAGATAATGAAGTGGAGGAGTTTCTTTAGGTGTAATATAGAGGGACACCTCAGCTGTAGTCACACCTCTTCAATGATGAAGTGTTGTTAAATCAGTGCTGAGAATTTGTCACCCCTTGATTCCATAACCCGATTTCAAAGTGCTTCTGTTATTCAAATAATGTGAATCTCATTGTTTCGCTGTTTCATATTTTGTTTCAAGAGTTTAATTTATGGTTTAGAGTTTAGACCCTCTTCTGTAAAGGAAATGGTAGTCAGCAAGAAAAAACTGAAAATAATACCCGAAAGTGCCCGGCATTTTTTTTTTTATTTAACTTTGTTCACATGTCCAAATTATAACTTATAACGTTGCTGAGTTTGTTTCCTCCGGGACAAGTTTTACAATTTTTGTGCTGAGCAAATATCTTTTGGTCATTTTATTTCCTGAGAAAATCTGCGGACTTCGCGCAGAACCTTTGAAAAGTTTGTGAAAAAGAAATTGGCGGAATTTTTTCCGAAAAATCTGCGAAACTCTCGCGGAACTTTTGAAATCAAACTTCCGAACTTGTAAGTACAGTAAACCCTTATTTTAAGGAATTTGAATTAAGTGCTATTTCTTGAATTACATATAAAATCCCTCTGTATAAACTCTGAGACTTAATCCAAGTAAATGTAAACATCTTTTAGCATTCAATATTACTGTATTGTTTGAACAAAAATTTGTAAATGTACATCTGTAAACTGTCTGTGCCTTCATCTCTAATTTCCTTTCTGGCCGATCTATAGCTACGGTTGTAGATGGCTACTGTTATTCTCCTAAAGCTATCAACAGTGGTGTTCCTCAAGGTTCTGTCCTGTCACCCACTCTTTTCCTTTTATTTATTAATGATCTTTTTTTTTTAATTCGCACTTCCTGTCCTATTCACTCCTGTGCCGATGATTCCACTCCTCACTTCTCCACCCGCTTGATAAAGCTTCCCTCTCAACAGTCACTCCATGATTCGCATAGGACGGCTATGGAACACCTGGCCTCTAATCTTTATGCTATATTTGACTGGGGGCAAAGAAAACCTTGTGCTTTCAATGCCTCAAAAACTCGATTCCTCCATCTGTCTACTTGTCACAATCCTCCACACGATTATCCCCTTACCTTCAACAACACTCAACTCAATCCTTCCTCCTCCTTTAACATTCTTGGCACTTCCTTTCCTCGTGATCTTTCCTGGAAAGATCACATGTACTTTTTTCAAAACAACTTCTAAGAGGTTAGGTGTGCTGTACAGCCTCCGCAGTTTCTTCACCCCGACTCAGTTACTGTATCTGTGCAGGGGTCTTGTCCGCCCCTGTATGGAGTATGCTTCTCATGTATGGCGTGGCTGAACCCGCACAGCCGTACTTGACCGGGTGGAATCAAAGGCTTTTCGTCTCCTCAATTCCCCGCCTCTTACTGACTGTCTTCAATCCCTCTCTATTCGCCGCAATGTCGCCTCACTCTCTCTTTACTATCGCTATTATAACGGACACTGCTCTTCTGAACTCTCTAACTGCATGGCTCGTCCTTTAAGGAGAGCACAGAAGGAGGGCTGTACCAACCTGTGATGGCGCCCTGTGCAAGGTATTCCTTGTGCGCACCCCCCCCCCCTTATTAAATTCGGAACATATACAAATTGATTATGATACAAATACATAATTAATTAAAATACATAATTATTTAATATATGAACAATACATAATTAATACATAATTCATTAAAAATCCAAATTTCATTCTACGTGGCAGCTCTAAGATCAACAATTTGGTGCCCTGCAGGCAACACCAGACTTTCGACACTTTCTCGTTCCTTTTCTGTCCAACTCTCTAACGCAGTGGTTCCCAACCTCGGGTTCGCGATTCAAATCATGGTTGCGGAGGTCCTCAAGTAGGGTCGCGCACGGTCACTATATTCACTATTTCTTAATTCAGTTTATATTTATATATAGATTGCAAATCCGCAAACTCAAAATCACTTCCGCAAACGCAAATTCACTAATTTGCGATGACTTTGCCGCAAACGCAAATCCGCAAACGAAAAACATCTTCCGCAATTGCGGAATTTGTGGTTTGCGGAAGTGTTTGCGGAAGTGCCCAGCTCTGTAATATATACATATTTAAATTTTATCATAAGCCTGAGGGTTGGGAGGTCCTGTTGGTGGCCAATTTAGGGTCGCAGCAAAAAAAGGTTGGGAACCACTGCTCTAACGCAAGAGTTAATCGGTATTTTCAATC
This sequence comes from Bathynomus jamesi, assembly GCA_023014485.1. NCBI lineage: Eukaryota > Metazoa > Arthropoda > Malacostraca > Isopoda > Cirolanidae > Bathynomus > Bathynomus jamesi. The sequence continues at coordinate 372,490 of JAJOZX010001802.1, read as the reverse complement.
TTTCATCAACTGAACCAGTCAACTCTGGACCAGTCTTAATCCATCTTTCTCCCCTTTCTGTTACCTCCAATCTTTCAAACGCAGAATGTCTAGGCATCTCGAAAACCCTGGACCTTGATTTTGGCTCTTTTCTTCTTCTATTGGGGGGGACGCTTTTGCTGACATTCGCCCTTGGCCCCTCCTTCTTGCATAAAAAAAACATAATTTATTTTAAATTAACGTTCCATTGTGAGTGAATTTTTTTTAAATTTTGTGAAATAAACTATATAAGAGTGATTGTATTGTTTCTATGATACCTCGCAATAGGCCTCTCTCGTCAGCTGAGAGTAAATTAACACTGAAAGTTCAAAACTTAAAGTGGGTTTCAAGTAAGCCGAGGAAATTGTGCGTATAAAATTGAGATATCATCAGAGTGATAACCAGAGCCATCTTGAACAAACTAACCCGCGTGCGCGATAAATGTAATAAAAAAATGGTTGCATTACACAGCCTTACATAATTGAAAGGGGAAAGCAACACTATTCTAAATATATTGATTCAATAAATTTATTATTTATTGATTTGTCAAATCAAAAACTATGAAAAAAAAAGCAAAGGTGTTTGTTTACTTTTGTCACCTATATATGTATATATGTATGTGTATATATATATATATAATATATAATATATATATATATATATGTATGTATGTGTATATGTGTGTGTGTGTGTGTGTGTATATGTATATATTGAACAATTCTACACAGCAGAAACTCTGACACATTTTAGGTTTTCGATAATTTTAAAATTTCACTATAATTAATCCAATACGCAAATTCACACATTTTCACACACGCAAGCCAGAAAACTCTACACCAGTGGCATACTAAGGGGGGGTGCGAGGGGGGCCGTCCGCCCCGGGTGACAGCCAGGAGGAGGGTGCCATCGGGAGAGTTGAAATACCAGTACAAGTTTTCAAACCAAATGAAAAATTCGCCAAAGTAAGAAAAAAATTAAAAAATGTTCAAACTATCACAGCAGCTTTATGTTAATGTTAATTTCCACTATAAAATAAATTTTTATTTTTATTGGCAATACAAAATTTACAAACGAAAAATTAAATATTTGATAAAAATTACATCGAAAGGCGAACGTTTGTTGACGTTTTAGTCATCAGTTTGTTGAGCATAGCCAGCTGGCTGCAACTGACATTCCAAGTCTCGTTCACTTGACACTGTGACTCCACATACATGAGGTATGTTTCATTAAATAGTTATGATAAAGCATAAAGTGCTGGTGTTTATAACAATATCATGGTACTTATACCAGTGTCCAGTAATTTTTGACAAATGTAAGGTATCATCGTGATGTTTTAAGTTATAAATGCATCGTCGTGATGTTATAGAAACTCATGTTTATGAATGGTGGTCCCTGTGACTACTGGTTATCAATAAAAAGACACAGGAAAGTCACGCTTTCCACTGAACTTTAGACGACTTTTTTCCTACAACCATGACTACTGAAGTAACGATGATGTGTATGACTGAGTTTTTTATGATGACTATGTGGTGACTTACGATGGTGGTGGTGATATGACTGCATGATTTTTTTTAATGCAACTACATGGTGATGTTAAGACAGAGAGAGTAATGATGTGACTGCATGGAGATGCGTTAATGCTTACATGCTTAATATAGTAAACACCGTTTCAGATTTACATCAACAACTACAGTACTAATTCTATATTGAATTAGTACTAATGCTTATTGGCTTAGTCAAGTTCAACAACTTTACAATGTCCAGTGTAGTATCATTGTATATTTAATATGTTGTTAATGCTTACTGCTTATTAAATATTGATATCAATTATAATAGCTAACGTTATACCATACTATAGTGAATTAGTGTTAATGCATTGGCATTGATAATTAATTCTCTTCTTGTCTGGGTTGATAATTTAATAACTCAATGGGTATCTGGTTGGAAAAAGTTTGAGAACCACTTGTTTGAAGCTTTTCTGTTGTAATAAATTTTTTATTTTTTTTACTTTATTTACTGGATATACTGTTAATTTTCATTTTGTCAGTGGTCTAATTACACTGGTCAACAACAATTTTGTCACAAGGGTTTTGATGGGTGTTCTAAGTGTACTTTTTCATGCTGAATCTAAATATGAAATCAGATTTTTTTCTATCAGGCTTAGTTTATTTGTGACGCTATGTTCATTTTTTCCTCATTTAGCATGATCACCGGATAAAAAAATAATAACATATTATATATAATTAAGTATATAACAATATTATAATATAAAACATTATAAAAATAATAAATATAATAATATATTATATTAATTAATATAACTATAATAAAATATATTAATATTAATATATATGTTGTATTAATTTTTCTGTAAAATTAGTACAATTTATTCCTTTGGGGAGAAAGTTCTGATAATGCTGGCAGGATAAATTTGGTCGGAGCAGCAGACTGTGCAGGTTGAGATATGTTTGTACCTGTTCAGACATGAGCCTAGTTTCTGTGTGTAGAGCAGCTCCAAGTCAGTCTGCTTGTAAATGTCACAGTGTTAACAGCTAGTGTCTGTTGCTTCTTGTTAATTTTACACCAGTGTTGTATTCATATAGATGTTTTGTAATGCCGCGGAACTGTCTGAATCATCCTAATTCCTTTTGTTATGTATGTGATCTAACTTTAAAATCCCAGAAACGTAACTTTACACCATTAGTAAAAAAATGCTATGAACTTTATTTCGGATGTAAAGTAGGCGATCAGGACAAGAGTTGGACCCCTCACATTTGTTGTGTGACATGTGTAAGACTACTTACAGGATGGCTAAACGGTTCACGTCACATGCCATTTGCTATTCCAATGATTTGGAGGGAACCCAAAGATCACACAACAGACTGCTATTTCTGCCTGGTAAATACAAAGGGGATCACTTCAAAAACAAAGAGCCTTATGAAATACCCTAATCTACCGTCTGCAATGAGACCAGTTCCCCACAGTGCTCAACTTCCAGTACCAAATCCTCCTGAACATGTAAGTTTAAGTGATGAGGAATCAAACGTAGCTGTAGCATATCACGAGGAAAAAGATGAAGACATTTCTGATCCAACATTCCAGGCTACCTGTTCCTCCAATGAACCACATTTACTGTCACAAGGAGATCTAAATGACCTAGATGGACTTGTGTTTTGTAAAGATGTTAATTCAGTCATGGGGGCTCTTGGTCATGAACATAACGTGGATGAGTGGCGATTGTTCATTGACTCCTCAAAAGTCAGCTTGAAAGCAGTCCTTCTTCACAACGGAAATAAATTTCCTTCTGTACCTATTGCACATGCTGCAAACATGAAAGAGTCATACGACAACATGAAGTTGCTTTTAGAAAAGTTTCAGTATCAGAAATATAAGTGGAATATCTGTGGAGATCTGAAGGTCATTGCACTTTTGCTAGGGTTGCAGCTAGGTTACACCAAGTACTGTTGTTTTTTATGTGAGTGGGACAGTAGGGATAAGCAAAACCACTACGTTAAGAAGGATTGGCCAAAACGCACCTCACTTGTTCCAGGCAAGAAAAATGTTGTGAATAGTTCACTTGTTGACCCTGAGAAAGTGTACCTTCCTCCTTTGCATATCAAGCTTGGACTTATGAAAAACTTTGTTAAAGCGATGGATAAAGCGTAAACAGGATTCACATACTTCAGAAATAAGTTTCCCCGGATCAGTGATGCCAAGATTAAAGAAGGCATTTTTGTAGGCCCTCAGATCAGAGAATTGTTAAGAGATGAGAGATTTGAAGGAGAGTTGAATGAAGTTGAGAAAGCTGCGTAGCAGAGTTTCAAAAGTGTCTGCACAAATTTTTTGGGAAATCACAAGGCCGAAAACTATCCTGAAATAGTAGGAGATCTTCTTAAGTCTTACCAAGCAATGGGGTGCAATATGTCATTAAAGGTTCATTTCTTGGACTCTCACTTGGACTTTTTTCCGGAAAACCTGGGTGCGGTAAGCGACGAACATGGTGAGCGTTTTCATCAGGATATTTCTGCCATGGAAAACCGTTACCAAGGCAAATGGAGCCCCAGTATGCTGGCTGACTATTGCTTATTGCTGGACTCTTAAGAGAGACATGCCTGAGGCAAAGCACAGCAGAAAATCAAAACAAGCTACTTTTTAAACTACAGGTATGTCTTTTCGATCATATTTTAATAAGTATGTAACTATATGGGTTTTTAAAAATTAAATTGCATGTCACACAAAAACCAGACCTGATAGAGAAATTTTACAAACTTATTTGGATTCAGCACAGAAAATACTATAAGAATAAGGTATTTTCATTCTTGGGACACGAAAAAAAAATTTTTTTGTTGCCCAGTGTTATTTGTGAGTAATGCTCATAGTTTTCTGCTTTTTTAGGAGTCGTGTTTTCACTCCCCCCCCCACCCCCCAAAAATAAAATAATAATAATCACAGACAATTTGTTCAGTTAATGTATTTCAAGTCATAATAGTTCATGCTTGTGCATGTTTTTGCTTTATACCTTTTGATTTTAAAATTTTGCAGAAAACATCCATTATGAAGCGAAATCGACCCAGTGGATTCCAACAAAGAAAAATGAAGACAAGAGAAGAGGTGGCTCAGGCAATGTCCGGATCAATTTTGAAGTATGTGACGCCTTCAACACAGTGCAATAGGAGAAAGTCCTAAAGATATTCAGCCTGGTGAATCTGAAGGGCAAATACAAGAAGCATCTTCACAAGAGGATTCAAATGAGAGAGAGCAAGGATTGGAGGATGGCAATTCATCTTCTAAAAGCAGTGAAACTGATGAAGAGGAAGGAGACGCCAGCAGAATGGAGAAATGAAAGACCTTGGGAGCAGGGTTGAAGCTTCAAAAAACCATTGATCAAGTTCATCAAGCAACAATGGACAAGGAGAGAAAGAAATGGAGGGATATTTCACATCGCCTCTTGGACGTAACCTTGTTTCTGGCTCACCAGAATCTTCCTTTTCGTGGTTACAAAGAGGACATGTCATCAGCAAACAAAGGAAACTTCATGGAATTGGTGGAGTTGCTGTCAAATTATGATCTAGTTTTGAAAGAACATTTTGTAAGGATTAAGCATTCTATTCCATCTGGGAGGAGAGTGGCTTCGTATTTATCTCCAAAGATTCAGAATGAGTTCATTTGCCTTTTTGGGGAATTACGTCAAAGAGAAAATAGTGGCTGATATCAAGAAAACAAAGTATTTTGGGATTCTTTTTGACAGCACTCCTGATGTATCCCACACTGATCAGATGTGTGAAGTGATCAGATACGTCCATATTGAATGTGACAAAGTTGAAGTAAAGGAATAATTTTTGGGCTTCTTCCCTGTTGCCGGAAAGACTGCTGCTGAGCTCACAGGGGATATCCTGAGACATCTGGAGAGAGATGGACTGGACATAAACCTGTGCCGTGGTCAAGGATATGACAACGCTGCAACTATGGCTGGGATTCATGGTGGTGTTCAGTCAAAGATCAGAGATATTAATCCCAAGGCTTTGTTTGTGCCTTGTGCAAATCATTCTCTGAACCTTTGCGGAGTGCACTCATTTGGAAGCGTTTCTTCATGTGACTTTTTGTGGAACCTTGGAGAGAGTCTATTCCTTCTTTCCAGTCTCAACTCATCGATGGGAAGTACTGATGGAGAATAGGCATGACAGTCAAAAGACTTTCCCAGACAAGATGGAGTGCTCATTATGACGCTGTGATTCAGTGAAGGCAAATTTTGAAAAGCTGACCTCAACCCTTGAAGTACTGTGCGATCCCAAAGAAAATGTGAACACAAGAGGATCAGCTCAGATTTTGCTGTCTGCTGTATGTGATTTCTCTTTTTTGAGTTACCTTTCTTTCTGGTGTGAAGTCCTGGAAGAAATTAATCTCGCACAAAAGTATTTGCAAACAGTTGGAATCAGCCTTGAAAAGTGCATTGTGAAGCTCCAAGCTCTAAAACTGTTTCTTGAAGATCAGCGCAATGAAATTGTGGAGAGGGCCATTTATTATGCAACTACAAAGTGTGAGGAAATGGACATTTCTATGGAGAGAAGAGGGAGAGTAAAGCTCCGAAAAAGGATGCCAGGAGAGATGGTAAAGGATGCTGGTCTCACATTGCCAGAGGAAGTAAAAAGGGCTATGTTTGAATGTCTTGATCGCTTTCATCAAGAATTGGAGATTCGTTCTGAGGCAATGGATCAAATTCTGTCAATCTTCGCTGTTATTCAGCCAAACACTTTGGTTGTTGCGACAGAAGAACAACTTCGGAAGTATATTCCAAATTTGACTCAGATTTTCGATGAATTTTCTGATGAAGATATCAGTGTGGAAATTGGACTACTTCGGAGGCATTTGGAAGCTACCAAAATCAGCGTTGAAGAGGCAAAGAAATGGACAGCATTGCAGTTTCTGGAGTTTATTGTGAAATGGGATTTTTGTGAATCTTTGCCAAGCTTGTCACTGTGTTTGAGATTCTTTTTGACTGTCTGTGTGTCTATTGCTTCATGTGAAAGTTTTTCCAAATTGAAATTGATAAAAAATTTCTTTCGCTCGACCATGAGTCAGACAAGATTGACAAATCTGGCTTTACTTTCAATTGAACATGAATATGCAAAGGTGAATTTTGATGGTCATTGATCAATTTGCAGAAATTAAGGCTCGAAAGCAGAGACTGTGAATCCTCTCTATTTACCTTTGAAGAATAGGCTGAGCGTTGAGACTGGATTTCCTGTGTTTTTTGTATAAAATAAAATGCAGTATTACCTGTTCACTGAATTTTTAATGTCCTGCATTTTTCTTATTTCCAATTTGCTTATGACAGTACTGTACTGTTTAAAAATCTACTTGCAAACATAATATATTTTTCTGTGTTTAAATTTTAAAATTATTTATAGGGGGTGCCAAAGGAAGGATCCGCCCCGGGTGCCAAATACTTTAGGTACGCCCCTGCTCTACACATCACGCATTATACACAAGCAACTGAATATCTAGGCGTCAAATCCTGGACTGAATGTCAACTTAAATTCTTGTACCTGAAGAACTTGTAATTCTTCTTTCAACCTTATGTAACATTTATTTATTTATTTTGGGTATGATAAGCGTTACCCGGGGCATTTTTTACCCAAGAATTGTTGGCCTTTAGTTGTGAATGTAATAAATTGATTGGTTTGTTACAACATAGTTTTTTTGTCATTTTACTTTCAGTTTATTGCGTCCATATATTACTATTATATTATTATTAATATCGACGTCGACCAGAGGGGTTTCGAAGATAGGGTGTTCAGTGTAGTTTGTGTGTGTGTGTGTGTGGTCGTTAAACTACATACCCACTCGCATCTGCGTGCGGACTTAATGGTCGCATCCCGCTCAAGTGCAGTCTGGTTATTACTATTATTATACCGTGACATATACAAAGTACTTCATACTCTTATGTGGTCTTTGTTTCACAACAGTGGAAAGAAATTTACCGAAATATTAAATTTAAAATCCCCGAAATTACTAATACACTGGATGACAAAAAAAAACTTTTTTTGTCACATGACCAAAAATGGGTGGATCTTATAGGTTTTTTACCGCCGAGTTCAGAAATGACCCCAAAATTTGTCTCACCCACCAATATTGAGCGAATCGAAAATGACATTTGGACTAATTTATAGACAATAGCAATATCAAAGTAGAAAATGCATACTGAACTCGCCTAAAATATTCACTGAGCGAAATCAAGTGAGTAACTGACAAATGAAAGTCAACAGTGACTTGCAGCCACTTATAAGCAGAGGAGGAGCAAGGGGCAGACCCCGCCCCCTTCCTATTCTGACTCAAATCCTAAGTAATGTAAATTCGTGTCACTCTAAAACTGCGGGTGATAGAAAAATTCTGTTTTCATTTCCGTAATCAAGGTAAAAAATTATATATAGTTCTAAGAAAAAATATGTGACAAAAACTTTGTTGACCAGCCTTATTATTTTAAAAATTGTATTTTCATTGTTTAACAATTAACTTTTAGAAAATATTTATTTTGGGCGAATTTATTACCGTAATTGTATCACTCAAGACGCTTCAATCGTAATTTGTCAAATAAACCGACCCATTAACGGTTTAAAATTACTATATTACTTTAGTAGTGTTTAATATGAAGAAGGGCACCTGGTAGCTCAGTGGTTACGCTGGCGGACTTTGGGCGGTAAGGTTCTGGTTCGCTCCCGCCTGCTGGCTCCTGGGTTGGGTTGAGTTGGCCGCTTACCCTGTTAATCTCGGCATAAAGGTGATTCTTGGAACACACTCGCTCCCACATCTTTTTTTTAAATTTTCCTTCTCATCAGAAGTACACAAAAATTGAGGTAATTTTAATTAGGGTACTTATTTTGTCGGGTTTTATTTGATTCCAAATTGGATTCAAATAACCCATTAGTTTTTTTAGTGTATGTACACTGGTAGGGTGGATCACTTTTCACTTTTTTTAAAAAATTATAGCTGGTCAAAGTTTTTCCCATGATTTGGTTCAGTGGAAGTACACTGACACCATTTTTACCAAACTCGATCAATATTTAGGGGTCGCGCATCGACCTTGAAAATTTTAATTTTGGAAATTTAGCCAAATTGACAATTTTTTACTGAATAAAGATAAATCATCAAATGACCATATTTTCTGAATCCTCTCAGTGAAAGAAATCCTCTCAGATACTTACCAAGTTGATCGGACAAGTGGTTTAGAAGTTACACTCACCTAGAAATAACATTAAAATTTAAAATACCGTATTTGTCCCCCGTTATGGACGTAATCATAGCATCAGTAGCTGGCGCATCCTAAAATCCCAATTACACACACACGCTATGTCTATGACCAATATTTTTACTAATCACAGTTTGCTTTTTACAGATCAACTGTGTCAATTGATTCTTGTTTGATAAGTCTAGACTTTAGTACAATGGATAAACTGTTAACAACCAGGAGTGGGAAGACTCTGAAAGTTACTTATTCTGGAAAAGAGAAAGCAGCAACAACAGCACCACCTTCTCTAAGGTCAGCCACGGACGTCTTCTTAATTGGTCAGCCATCTTCCTCGATCGGTGGTGCCAAATTGCCAACCACCCATCAAGTTCTCCAGTACTTCTTCTATGCCAAGCAGGAAACTACTGACAGGAAGGCCGCCGTAAAAGACACGGTGGCCAATGTTCTGGCATTTTGGAACATGGCACGTATAAAGACGATCACGAGGCGTAACTGCGAAAGAAAACTGGAGTTACTGTGGGAAGAGTGGCGCTCGCTGCAGAAGAGCAAGATGAGAGACAGTGACGCGGGAAAAGGCAGGGAGAAGTTTTCAGAAAATCTGAACAAGCTCTGGGACATCGGAGCTCCCGATGCTATTGAAGAGATACAGAAAAGTCGACTGCTCTCAGACAACAACAAACAAGAAGATATTAAATTTTATGAGGATCAACGGGGCCTGCGCCAGGCAACAATGAGTGGGAATGATAAAGTGTTCGTTGTCAAGAGAAAACGGCAACTCTCAAGACAACAATCTCGTGATGAGCCAGGCACCTCAAAAACGAAATTAGGAACCGAAGCTGAGAGCGACGATGAATCTATAGAAAGCAGATCATCGAGCAACTCCGAATCACAGCTAGAACCACCATACCGACAGCCGAGAGAATCAACTGTATCAATCAGCCTTCCTCACCGCATCCTCAATGCACCGGCTGTTATTGAAGTGGCTGATCGCTTCCGGATGTCCAATAATCAGGTGTGTATATATCAGTAATGATCTTTCCTTGACAAAGATATAATAGACGTAACGACGGAAAATTTAGTGATTATTTTGTCACATAAAAACCATACGCATCCTTGTCAATTTCCTTTCAATTTCGCACATAGGTGGCAAGTGTCGTGGCGGCAGTCCTACGTTCGGCAGATCCGCCCGCAGACCTGGACAAATTCAGTATCTCGAAGGACACGTCTCGCCGTGGAAGAGTGGCACATCGTTGTGAAGTGTCGACAGCTGTGCAGAAATCCTTCGTATCTCCGAGGCATGCTGTCGTCCACTGGGACGGTAAAGTAATCAAGGTCAGTTTTGCCCTCACCGTGGACGACAGTGAATTAACATGTTCCGACAGTGGATTGACATACAGTGGACGATAATGGATTGGCATGTATGACATACGTTTCAGGACTCTCTTGGATCATTGGAGCACCGCCAGGCGATTCTCATCTCCGGAGCTCCCCAATGCACAGAAGGAAAGTTGCTGGCCGTTCCGACTGTTGCTGACGGCACCGGTCTGTCCCAGGCCCAGGCGACCTTTCGTGCTCTCAAAGACTGGGGATGCGAGAACAACGTGATTGGACTGTGCTTCGACACAACTTCCTCCAATACGGGGAGGGTGCAGGGTGCGGTGGTCCGGCTGGAGAACATGCTTGGTAAACCGCTCTTCCAGCTGGGCTGTCGCCATCACGTTATGGAGCTCATCGTGGGGGCAGTGGTCATCACCGCGTTTGGAAGAACCACAGCACCAACTGAACCTTTGTTCCAGTATCTGAGGAGAAGGTGAATTTCAAGTCTAAGGCGCATTTGTTTTCTCCAATGATTTTTTGCCTTCAGAGCAATTGAGATATCAGCGTCCTTCTACTAATGATGTTAATAGCAGTCGAAAAGGGAAACTTCAGTCGTTTTCATGCAATATTTTCATAACTCCCCTTTCAGGTGGGACAAGCTCGACCTCTCGACTTATCGCGAGCTGGAGATCGAGCATTTGGCGGAGGTGACGTGGCTGATGGAGCTCCGAGATGAGGCAGTCAAGTTCCTCGGCACCGCTTCTGGTCTTGTCAGAGAAGACTACCGAGAAGTGGCGGAGATTACACTCCTGGTACTCGGGGCCCAGCCACGTCGTGGCACACACTTCATGCGCCCAGGAGCCTACCATCATGCGAGGTGGATGGCCAAGGTTGGTATTTTGAATTAGAAGTTAAATATTGTATTGCCTTCTGCAAACAGCCATTTGAAGTCCCTACCAGAAAAAAATAAGATAAATAATTTACCATTAAACAAACTTATATGGAGTGGTATCGGTATTTATACATCACAGTGCGTATTCGTTTCAGATCATCTACACGAAGCTCCTGATGTTCAGCGGTCAGCTGGAGTTCGACGACGAGCTGGTACAGAAACTTCAGAGAGTGGTACTATTTACTGCACTCCTCTACGCACCTGCCTGGCTGGCGGCTCCTGTCGCAGCTGATGCCCCGCTGAATGACCTTGTGTTGTACCAGCGTCTTCTGCAGTACAGGGCTGTGGATCGCGAGATTGCAGAGGCTTCACTGGCAGTGATCAGGCGGCACTTGTGGTATCTGAGGCCTCAGACCGTCGTTTTCGCCCTCTGCAGTGACAAAGTGGAAGACACTGTGAAGCACGAGATGGCAAAGAAGCTGTGCCGCCTCGCTGTGCCCGAGGACTTCACGTATGACAACGTCTCGGTTGATGACACGACGCGCCTTCCGGACCTGATCGATGAGTCATCGTGGTTCGTGTTCACAGGCCTGCAGGTGTGCGCGTCTACGTGGCTCACTCTGCCGGTGAATAAGTGGGATCAAGATAAGAACTACTGTGATCTGAAGAATGTCATCTCGCATCTGAAAGTTACCAACGACGTGGCAAGAGAGGGATAAAACTGATAGAAGATTACGCGAACACTGTCACAAAAGACGAGTCACAGCTGCAGGGTCTTCTTCAGCTCGTGGAAAAGAGCCGGAAAGAACTCGGTGACTTCAAGAAGTCGTCACTTGCCAAGATGACGTAGCGCAGAGGGAAAGGGAGTTAGCAGAGAGAGTACATGGCGCACGCCTTAAGATGACGTGTGTTCTAACCACGATTCATACAGTTTTTGAACCTAGTTAGGGGCACCGGAGTAAGTGCCTTTAGTGATATCGGTAAACCGTTTTAATACAAAATACATTTGATCTTTCCTTATTCGTTTTATCTTATCCTAAAAAGCAGACAATGGCAGACAGCATATGGAGGTACGGGGACAAATACGGTATTTTAAATTTTAATGCTATCTCAAGGTGAGTATAACTTCTAAACCACTTGTCCTATCAACTTGGTAAGTATCTGAGAGGATTTCTTTCACTGAGAGGATTCAGAAAATATGGTCATTTGATGATTTATCTTTATTCAGTAAAAAATTGTCAATTTGGCCAAATTTCCAAAATTGAAATTTTCAAGGTCGATGCGCGACCCCTAAATATTGATCGATTTTGGTAAAAAAGGTGTCCGTGTACTTCCACTGAACCAAATCATGGGAAAAACTTTGACCAGCTATAATTTTTAAAAACAAGTGAAAAGTGATCCATCCTAAATTGTACAGTTTCGGAAAAAGTTCTAGAAACATGTTTTTAAAAAACAAAATTTACTAATTGCTAATAGTATACTGTATATATATATGTATATGTATATATATATATATATCGGGTGGGGGGGGAGGGAGACCTCGAACTTTGGCTGTAAAATCCAAAGTTATGGTCAGATTTCAATATTATTTTCACACCCCACACCTAAGTAAATTTGCTATACGGTGAGCGGATTTCAATGAAAATTATGGATTTATTGAACATTTCTTTATGCCACTGGAAATTTTTCATTTACACTACTACTGCATTGTATGTGCAGATAAAAACTTACAAAGTACTCGCATATGGTGCTACCTTGATATTAAAAAACTGCTCGATATGTTTATCACGAACTTCTACAACCTTTTTCAGTCTAGGACGGAACTCATGTATGACTTTATTGCTTTGTCCTTGTGGTAGCTCATCCCATTTTTCCAGAAGCTGTCGTAAATGAGCGACATTTCTTACTTTGACCCGATAAATTCTCTGACAAATTTTCCCGAAAGTAATCGACAGGATTTAAATCAAGACTGTTTGGTGGCCAAATTTAATACCGCTACCTGGTATTCTTTTGATATCTCCTGCTTTATCGATTTTCTTGAAGTTTGTCCAAACCTCCTGCAGTTGGCTTACGTTAATTAAAATCACTTTAATTATCAACTTGAACCTACGATTAGCAAGATTTTTCTGGAGTATTCGCCATAAATCCAATTTCTCGGTTAAAATACTAAAAGATGGCATACAAACCAAACCATAAAATTACCTAGTACTAACATACTAAAATTTCATGGTTCTATGTACCGTATTTCCGAGATATGAAGGATTTAAAAGGTCTCCCTTTTTTTTTTTTTTTTTTAAATGGAGAATTTCCAGTGGCATGAAGAAATGTTCAATAAATCCGTAATTTTTATTAGTTTTCTTTGAAATCCGCTCACCTTATAGGAAATTTACTTAGTTGAAGGGTGTGAAAAAAATATTAATCTGACCATAACTTTGGATTTTACAGCCAAAGTTCGAGGTCTCCGTGGGTTCCCCCCCACCCCACCCCACCCGATATAAAACCTTGGTTTTGCTCCCAGCCGAATTATTCATTCTGACGAAGGTCAAGCTTATCGTTCCACCTTAGATCTACAGTTTAATGTGGAATCAGAACCACGCCCCACCAACAGCCCAGCATCTTAACCACTAGGCTACGCAGGGTACCCATTTATCTACCAACCAATTTTCTTTGTGTGGAAAGATGAGCAGCTTGGTTTTGCTGCGCGCCGCCTGCTATCACCGGGTCTCGATCCCGGGGCCGATGGATTCGTAGTCAGCGACGCTAACCACTACACCACCTATATATATATATATTATTGATGTAGCGGTTGTCCGCAACCGCGTTTATCAGTGCGGTTATTGCGGGTGTTTGAGGATATCTTACTAGGGCAACCAAATGCTATAAATGCTAGTGGTAATGGCTATAAATGCTATAAACGTCGCCAAATGCTGTTCCTGTCATGCCTCATTCCTTCATTCAAGGGTGCAAAAAAGTAAAAGTTTGCTACGCCCTAATTGTGACATATTTAGAATTGTTACTTGGACTGGATGGATAGATGCATTATGTAATAACTTGCGTTTATCAACGCTAGGTGGCTAGAAAAGCATTATTTTAATTATATTTAATAAAGCAATGGTGATGTAAAATTACTGTTGATAAAAAAGATAAGACACTCAATTTTTTTTTAGAAATTAGGCAACCTTCACTACCAAGTTACAAACTAAACTAAAGCACCAGCTTCAGTATATGTTCAGACACAAGTGAAATTGGTTGTGTTGCGCTAGCTCTCCGTCGCTACCTTTGTAACATTACGTGCTTCAACCCATTAATAAAGTATTAGACTGTGGTGCAACTATCATGGAGCGATTTACGACTGCAGTGTGGAAGTATTTCTCGAGTGTCAAATAATGTAGGGAAGTGTCATATGTAATAAGAACTATTCACGAAAGGGAAGGAGTACCACTAACTTAAAAATACCATCTCCGTTCAATGCACAAGAAGGAATATAATAGTGATATCTAGTGAAAATGAAGCTAATGAACAGTCAAAGAAGAAAAAGGAATCAAAAGTGTCTCTTACACCCCTACAGGAAATGAAGTGTGCTGTGAAAGAAAAGAATCAGACGACTGAAAGTTGCTTCGAAAAAGTCAAAATTTGGGATGCGAATCATTCCAAATCAAAATCACTACTATTGTTATTTATTTATTTGTTGGGTTCAAAATCCCAGCTGAGCCGTGAACGGCCAAGTTCTAAAGGGCCAGTTCAACCTACAGCCTAAGTTAAGCTAAAATTAAAAACTTACGGACTTGAGGTCCTATTAGGTCCTACCTTAGGCCTCAGTTGCATGAATTTAAGATAAAAACAAAAGGGGCACTATTTATGGTCTTCTTTCTCAACCTTCCAACAACAACACAACCTGGACTATTGCACGATGCAACAATCTTGTATCTAAACAACCAAACTGAATTGCAAGAGAGCTCTCTATAAGACCACACCCTGTAAGTACGGCATTCCACAAACGAGTAGAAAGGACGCGCAGCGCCCCAAAATGATGCCACCAGAGTGCCCAAACAATGATGCCACAAGAGCCAAAAATGCTAGCTCTAAATTAAGTGAATTTTTCACTAACCTTACAATTATGAGATGGATATATATACACTTTAACTTAATATATACAAGCAATGCTGCATCAATCAGCTTAGTCATCATATCGCCTTGGGACAACAATGGTTCTTCCTCTTCTAGATTTTCTAACACTCCCCACCGAAGAGGCATTGTTGTCATTACCTTCTGCAAGGTTAGCCAAGCCTTCTCCATGAGGCTGTAACTCAAATGTTTCATCTTGACTATCTGTGTTTTTGCTGATTTCTAAAGCATAGAGTTTTTGTATAGGTCTCTCTAACTTTCCTCCTGAAGTCTTTACCAGTGCAGACCTAACTAAATTGTCTTTGCCAACAAACAACTCTTCAATTATGCCAAGCTTCCAGCATTGCCTTGGTCTTTCATTCCCAATCATTACCACTTCTCCCACCTTGATACAATTTGCATTGGAGCCCTTTACCTTGCCTGATGGGTAATAATTGAGTTCTGGCAAGTATTCCATCTGCCACCTCTTCCATAACTGATCTTGTAGTTCTTCAAGGTACCTGAACCGTCTGGTTAACCTCCTTGAGTGCTCTGGATAGGCTGCAAGTCTTCTGGCACACTGGGGCTTGATGTTAATCGTTTACCACAAAGAAAATGATTTGGTGTCAATGGCTCTGCATACTGTTATAAACAAAAGTGATAGGCCTACTGTTCACCATTGCTTCTACTTCACATAAAACAGCGCAGAATTCTTCTTTGCTCAAATGAGCATTAGCTAAAAGTTTCTTTAATGGACACTTTACACTTCTCACTAGCCTTTCCCAAAATCCTCCCCACCATGGTGCTCTTTCAACAATAAACTCCCACTGTACCCCTTGGTGTGAAAGGTAGGATTGGAATCCTTCCTCTTTTAGCAAGGACCAAACTTCTTGGAGTTCCTTTGCAGCCTTTTTGAAGGTTTTTGCATTATCCGATATGATTTTATTTGGGAAACCCCTTCTGTTCACAAACCCTTTAAAGGCCAAAAGAAATACATCACTACTTAAGTTGCTTACCAACTCCAAATGGATTGCTCTGGTGGTAGCACATGTGAAAAGACATATATAACCTTTGTTAGACTCCCCTTGCTCATACACATAGACTGAACCTGCAAAGTCTACTCCCACTACATCAAATGGGGCAGTATAGACACACCGTTCTCTTGGAAGTGGAGCCACCTTTTCATAATAAGGCTTTGCACTCCAACGCTTGCAAACCACACATTTATGCAAGACCTTTTTTACTACTTGTCTAATTTTGGGAATCCAAAACTGTTGTCTGATCTCTATTATCACTTCTCTAACTCCAGCATGTAACAGCTTATGATGAGTATCCAGGATCAAAAGGTCCACAAAGTGCCCCCCAGAAGGTAGCAAAATTGGATGTCTTTTCTCCTCTGGAAGCCCAGAAAACTGTAGTCTACCTCCTACTCTCAATAAATCCTGATCCAAAAACACATCCAAACCCTTGAGAGCAGAATGTGTTGGTAGAACCTGTAATGGATGGCTGGTGAGCAATTCCCTCTCTCCACCAAATTTTTCCTTCTGCACATATACCACCCAGTATTTCCTGGCTTGCTGAATCTCCTTACTGTTCAGAATTCCTTCCCTTCTTGTTTCTCCCTTAATATTGTTGGTAAATCTATATACCCATGCTGTCACTCTTAACAATCTTTTCAGACTGCTAATGTCCTCAAGCCTCAATATGGGGTCCTGCTGCATAACTTGACAACTGTTCACAGTGCATTTTCTCACCTCACTCACCCATGCTTCTTCAGCCTGGCATTCTTCTACAATAGGCTGATTAGAAGGCCAGTTTTCACTTCCAAGTTTTAGCCACTCTGGCCCATTCCACCACAAACTTGAGCGTGCAAGATCTTTCACTGAAATTCCTCGTGTTGGTAAATCAGCGGGGTTTTGGGTGCCTGGACAATGCTTCCATTGCTTGGGATCTGTGTGCGCTTGAATTTCTTCCACCCTATTGGCAACAAATGGTTTCCATTTCCTTGCCTGACTTCTTAACCAGTGCCAAACTATAGTGGAGTCTGTCCAATAATAGCTTGGAATTTCATAGAGGGCCAAAGACTTTTGCACTGTAACTGCAAGCCGACTAGCAATAACTGCACCCATCAATTCCAACCTTGGAACAGAAAGCCTTTTCAAAGGTGCTACTCTGCTCTTTGCAGCAACCAACCTGCAACTTACTTCCTCTTGCAATGTGCCTCTAATATAAATACAAGTTGCATAGGCTTCCTCACTTGCATCACAAAAGATGTGCAGCTCCAAATTGTCGGGACTATTGTTCAACTCCCCAAAGTACCATCTTCGGATTTCAATGTCTCCAAGATGTGCCAATTCTTTGAACCAATATTTTCACCTTACCACCATATGATCAGGTAACTCTTGGTCCCAACCAAGTCCAATTTCCCAGAGGCTCTGAAACCAAATTTTTTACTTTATCACAAATGGAGCCAGGAATCCAAGAGGATCAAAGACCTTTGAAGCCAAACTAAGAGCTGTACGTTTTGTCCACCTTGTCTCATTCTCAGCCAGCTCTACTAAAGATTTCCCATTGAAGGTAAACAAATCATCTCCTTGCTGCCAAACGATGCCTAGCACGTTTGCGTCTATTGCCCACAACTCCTTAATACCAGACTCCTCAATACTTTCTGACTCATAAACTCTTGTAATTGAGAATGATTGGTCTGCCATTTTCTAAGCTCCATGCCAGCCTCCCTCATTATAGCTCTAGCCTCCATGAATATCTGTTTAGCCATTTCTGTATTATCCACGGAACACAGCAAATCATCAACATAAAATTTTTTCCTTATGTGTTCAATAGTGTTGGGATAGACTTCAGAATATTTCTTAAAATGGTACTGCATAGTAGCTGCCAACAGAAATGGACTAGAGCTGAGGCCAAACAACACTGACTTCATTCTATATGCTTGAACCTTAGGTTCATTTTCCAACAAGTCTTTCGTATCCACCCACAGATACCTTACTGCATCTCTGTCCTCTGGTTTTAACTTTATCCGCAAAAAAGCTTGCTTCACATCTGCAGTCAATGCTACTCTACCAAACCTGAATCTCAGTAACAAGGGAAATAAATCTGCATTTAAATTTGGCCCAGCATCCAAACAGTCATTCAAGGACACACCACCTTTGTCCTTGGCTGAGCCATCAAAAACTACCCTCAGTTTGGTGGTAGTTTTGTCTCGCCGTACCACTGCATGGTGTGGCAGATAATGTGCCTCCTGGCTCACCAGCTCACCTTGCACCCTTTCAGCATAGCCCTCCCTTACATAGCTTAGGATGGCCTCATTGTATTCAATTAACAACTCCTCATTTTTTCTTAGCCTGTACAATGAAGTCTCCAACCTCCGATTAGCTAGCTAAAGGTTTGAACCAGGTTTGCAAGAATCCTTCCAAGGGAGGCCAACTTCATAGCAACCATCTCTAAACCCAATCCCTTTTTCAAAATGCTCTAAAACATCATTGTTCACTGTACTTGCCTGTTTGTCCTTTATGCCAATGGATTCAAGTTCGCAAAACGCTTTCAAATGCCTTTCCAAACCATGGCTGTTCTCCTCAATCTTAACAAAAAGAGCCTTAACTTCCATTTCATTGCAATAGCTACCATGTAGCATCCAGCCTAGCTTACTTTCAATAGCTACCGGGCCTTGAGATGTACGGACAATATTACCAGTGATGAAGTCCCAATAATAGTCAGCTCCAATCAAAAGACTAATATCTTCTGTTCCTTCAAACTTATTA
The DNA here is from genome assembly GCA_023014485.1 of Bathynomus jamesi. Classification (NCBI taxonomy): domain Eukaryota; kingdom Metazoa; phylum Arthropoda; class Malacostraca; order Isopoda; family Cirolanidae; genus Bathynomus; species Bathynomus jamesi. The sequence continues at coordinate 353,637 of JAJOZX010001802.1, read as the reverse complement.
TTGCCCAAATTAATTCCTTTAACTTGCAATTCTTGGACACATGCCATATCTAAACAAGTAGTGACTGGAGCACAAAGTTCCTCAATCTCTACAGCTTGGACCTTGATAGTGGGACTTTGCGGTAACAACCCCTTAACCAAAACTTCTACCTTCTTAAATTTGGTTCGGTTTTGAACGGAACCCCCAAACCCAGAAATTCTTAAATTTTCCCTCTTAAGTTCTTTAAACTTCAATTTTCTGGAAATTCTGGTCTTAATAAAGCTACACTGGCTACCACTATCAAACAACACTCTTACAGTAGCTTCTCCATCATTCCCAATTAATAAGGCTGCAGTTGTTTGCAATAATCCCCCTTTACTTTTACTCCCTTTCATAGCAGTGGCATGTGCCACTGATGTCTCTACTGCTGGGGTAGGCCTACTAGGAGTGTTTTCACACAATAATGGCTGATGCCTGCCATGACATTTTTTGCACAAAATTTTAAACTTACAAAACCTTGCTCTGTGACCTTTCAAAAAACATTTAAAACATGCTGTGGACTTAGTTACCCTGTCCTTTCTCTCCTCAAAAGGTAAAGCCTCAGCCACCTCACATTTATATGACTTGTGGTTGCCTTCGCAAAATATGCATTCTTGATTCCCTTTAATTTATTCTCAGAGGATGCATGTAGAGCTGACACTGTACCTGGGCTATTCCTTTTTGTAGAAACTTTGGTGCTGTGCCTGCCTTTGTCCCCTTGTTTAACATCCCACTGTGCAAACTCAATTCCCTCTCGTCTTGCTAATTCTGTGCCTAAAAACTTAACATCTGCTGAAGGGGGATGTACACATGTTCTGTAGTGTCCCCTACTAATTCAAGCAAAATTGAGCTAGGCAATTTAGACTCCAGTATAGTAACCAACATTATACCATACCTTTCCATTCCTACACCCAAGTTGTCCAGGGACCTAGTTCTAACTTCAAATTCATCATATAACTGCCGTAACTCCTTGACACTATTAGGATTATTAACAGGAGGTGTAGCTAAAAGTTCACGGAGGTGGCTTTTAATTAAGATCTCTGGTTTACCAAACCGTTTCTTTAATATATCCCAAGCCACATTATAATTAGCCTCTGTTAATGCTAATCCTGCTATCGTCTTTGCTGCCTCCCCTTCCAAGAGGGACTGCAAATAATTAAACTTCTCCACCGCACTTAACATTTGACTAGAATGAACTGCTGATTGAAAACTGTCTGCCCATCCTTGCCATTCCTGAATACTCCCAGAAAATGTTTTGAGTACAAGCCTCGGTAATTGAACTGCAGATCTGTTAACCTTAACTTCACAAACATCATTTGTTGAGTGTTGTGTTTCATTATTAGACCTGGTCTCTAACTGTAATGAGCTGCTAAACTCTTTTGCTCGGTGGCCTACTTTAATTATATCATCAATAATCTCTTCAAAGTAAATTATGTTATTTTCTATTTCATCCTCTTCTATAAGAGCCTCAATTTTAACATTTACTTCACTTAGAGCAACCTTTTTAGTTTCTAATATGGAAAGCTGCGCAGTCACTAATCTTAAATCCTCTTGCTCTATGGCAGAATCTATAGTGGCAATGACCTTTGTAATTAGACCTTTGTAGGCGCTTCTTTTTTTAAACTTATTCAATTCAGATGCACTCATCTTCAATGCAAACAACAATTGGGCTCAATGCCAAATGAGCTGAATTGGCAGAAATACTTAACCAAACTGATCAAACGCAAATTTTGCTTTTTTCAAATAAACTGAATTGCTGGGTGGGGTACTAACCAACCAACAGTATGGAATACCAATTTTTCCACCCAAGTAACTGGCGCACCGAAGTCTGCAACCTTCGCCTACGAATAATAAACCAAAATTAACCAAACAGGTAAAATGTAGGCCAAAAACAACGACAGACGAGTGGCCAAGTTTCGCAATTGGGCGACCAAACTTTCTACCCTGGGACCTTAATTCAATAATAAACCAAAATTAACCAAACCGGTAAAAATGTAGGCCAAAAACAACGACAGACGAGTGGCCAAGTTTCGCAATTGGGCGACCAAACTTTCTACCCTGGGACCTTAATTCAATAATGCTCAACCCGTCTAGGCCTAACTTGGGCTACAATTTGCACAATCAGAACTTTGTCGAAAAATAGTCACTGACTCAGTCTTGGGCTAGAATCCGGTTCGAAGGACCATGTTATTTATTTATTTGTTGGGTTCAAAATCCCAGCTGAGCCGTGAACGGCCAAGTTCTAAAGGGCCAGTTCAACCTACAGCCCAAGTTAAGCTAAAATTAAAAACTTACGGACTTTAGGTCCTACCTCAGGGTTGCTGACTCGATGTGGGCCTACCTTATGCCTCAGTTGCATGAATTTAAGATAAAAACAAAAGGGGCACTATTTATGGTCTTCTTTCTCAACCTTCCAACAACAACACAACCTGGACTATTGCACGATGCAACAATCTTGTATCTAAACAACCAAACTGAATTGCAAGAGAGCTCTCTATAAGACCACACCCTGTAAGTACGGCATTCCACAAACGAGTAGAAAGGACGCGCAGCGCCCCAAAATGATGCCACCAGAGTGCCCAAACAATGATGCCACAAGAGCCCAAAAATGCTAGCTCTAAATTAAGTGAATTTTTCACTAACCTTACAATTATGAGATGGCTATATATACACCTTAACTTAATATATACAAGCAATGCTGCATCAATCAGCTTAGTCATCATATCGCCTTGGGACAACAATGGTTCTTCCTCTTCTAGATTTTCTAACAACTATCGCATAGCCGAAATGATGATAATGGATGACTTGCCATTCAGCCACGTTGAGGACTTAGGTTTCATGAGACTCATGGCTGAAACAGCTCCATAATATAAAGTGAAACAGCGTCAGTTCTACACTGATCTTGTGTGCAACGATATCTATGACTGTTTCAAAGAAAGTGTTCAAAATTCTTGAGCCTCTAAAAGATTCGAAAGTATCACTGACAACGGATGCATGGTCAGACACGTCTGCTGGAGTGTCTTTCCTCTCTTTGACATGCCATGCAGTGAATCAAGACTTCAAGAGAACCAATTTAGTGCTCAGCGTAATGCCACTTGAAGATCGCCACACTGGGAGAATACTTGTCAGAAAAATTTGAGCAGATGCTTCAGAAGTGGGATATTGCCCATTCATCCATCCATCCATTGTGTAATGCGCGACTCAAGACTAAACATAAGAGCTTTTTTTCTCACTGGCGTCCATAATATCGATTGCCCTGTTCATTAACTGCAACTTGTAATCAAAAGTGGGTTATCCTCACAAAAAATCTCTCGGTAACTTGTTAGCTAAACTTCGATCCATCGCTACCAATTTCAACCATTCTACGATGGTGCAGGATGAGTTAAAAAAAAATTCAGAAACGCTTAGATCAACCTGAACCAGGGACGGATTAATTGTACTTGGGGCCTGAGGCTAATTTTATTTTGGGGGCCCTTTTCTATAGATTTTTATTAACAATATATGTACATGTACAGTACAGTACATAGTACATTTACACGAATTATATGTACGGTGCTTAGACTAATTGAGAAACAAACTTAAAAGAATCTTAACACAGTGTATTTTGCCGTTTGCTAAGACAAAACAGTATTAAACAAACTTTACTATTTTAGGGCCTATAAAACATAAAATAAAACTGAATTTCTCAGTTTGTGTACTGTTATATTTAATCAAAGAAGTTTGCGAAATCTCGAATTATATCATCGAAACTCAGTTGATTGGGGGGGTCCCCTCAAGCATGGGGGCCTCAATGATAATCCGCCACTGACCTCAACTTAGTTATTCATGATGTCGCCACACGGTGGAACAGCACTTATCACATGATGCAAAGAACACTGAAGTTGAAGGAGCCACCGAGTCTATATAGCGCTGCTAACTCCAAAAAGCAACAACTCACTAATGTCGACTTCACTCTCTTGTCGAACTGTGTGGCTGTGCTGGAACCATTCGATGATATCACAAAAAAGATTGAGTAGTTCCACCTCTTCCATATCTAAGGTTATTCCCCTCATCGTTTCCTTTAAAAATGTGCTGCAACCTCGAAGTGGTGATTCTGAAGCTGATCGTGGAATGAAAACAATGAAGGAGATAATGCGCACAGAGCTAGCAAGGAGATTTGATGGCCTAGAGGCAAGTGACATGTATTCTTTGGCTACCTATTTGGATCCAAGGTAAAAAGCAAATTTTTTTCCACTTCACGTGTCACAAAAGGTGTTCAGGAAAAATTGGGATATCTTTGTGATGAAATGGACAAGACTCAAACATCATCGGACTCGGAGACAGCCAGTGAACCACCGGCGAAGAAACCACTAATTGATTTAGGCCAGGCATCAGCTTCTACGAGTAAGTGACTAACAATAATGGACTCAATGAGTGCTCTATTGGCTTCCAGTAGTGATGACAAGACCTAAACAGAGTCAAGCAGAGACTCTCAAAAAATGATCGAGAAATATCACAAAGAGAAAAGAATTGGACAAGATGATGATGCTTTGGCTTGGTGGAGGTTAAATCAAAAGAAATACAAAAATTTGAGCAAACTGGCTCGGACATACCTTGGATGTCCTCCCTCAAGTGTTCCTAGTGAACAATTATTTAATGGAGCAGGGATCATCTGCGATGAAAAAAAGGAATAGGCTGAAGGGGGACAAAGCTGAAAAACTTTTATTTTTGAAATAGTCTCCCAGCAATTCAATTTAAATATAAGGATTAAATAGTGTGTGTGTAATATGTATGTATGTATGTATGTTATAATTATACAACCACTTTCGAATGGGCGGTGGTTGTGGAAAGTGGTTAGTGGAATGCAAAACGCGTTGGGTCCTCGTCCCGAATCCCGGAAACACACTTTTTACAGTTTAAATTATAGTCATTATATTGTACATTGTGGAAAGTGTGGCTAAAACGCGATATTTTATTGTGTTTATTCTTAGGTAACATTATGATGTTATAGGGTACATAACCGCAACCGCGCGGAGCTCTATTTGTAAGCTCCGCAACCGCAGAGCTATGAAAAATGACAACCGTTACATCACTAATATATATCTACAAACCGACATGAACAGAATCTACAAGTGGACGGAAGACAACAATATAAAGTTTAAAACTGAGAAATTTCAGCTGTTACGGTACGGAAAAAGAGAAGACCTAAAATCCATGGAATATTATAACCCAAATGGACAGGAAATTCAGAGAAATTCTAGAGCAAAAGATTTAGGGGTTATAATGACTGATGATGCGAAATTTCAAACACAAAATAAGATAGCAGTAAACAGAGCAAAGAGAATAACTGGGCAGATACTGAGAATCTTTAAACCAGTGGTTCCCAAAGTGGTCAGTATAGACCCCAAGGGGTCGATGAAACTGTGTAGGGGGTCGATAAATGTCTAGGGGTTGACAGGGGGTCGATAAAATTCTAGGGGTCGCAAAAGTTTAACTTTAAAAGTTTAAAATTTTATATAAAATAAAGGAAAGGCAGAGCAAGTTTCTATTCTTCATATAATAAGATGAAAAACTATGATCTAATGATTATAATTAGAATATTAGAATTATTGAATTTATATGTAAAAGATTAGTAAGCAGTAGTTGGTATCACGAGACTAGTGGACGTGTCTGAAAAGAGATCACTGATTCACTTCCTAAACAAGTATACCGTTGCTGCGACTGAGCGAGTCGATGCATTTCCATAGAAATGAATGGATTTTAATTTTTAGTAAATCACAAGCCGTAGCTCGCTATCGCCCTCTTGGCAGGTAGCAGTATATGTCACAGCTAGCTGTATATTCAAGCAGAGCTGGGCACTTGCGTTTTTTTGCCCGTTTTTTTGCGGTACTGCGGTACTACTACCGCACTACCAAACCGGTACTGCATAACGCAGTACCGCAAAGGATCGCTGAAAGTACAGCAGTACCGCTACCGCATTCAAATTTCCAGCGGTACTTTCCGCGGTACCGACCAACACGGTAGTACCGCAGTACCGCAAAAAAAAAACGCAAGTGCCCAGCTCTGGATATTGTATATATGTATATTGGTACTTACATATTATCGGAACTACCAAACTATTTATTATGTATTTTTGTTCTTGTCATTTTCGTTTTCGAAGTACCTACATTCACTTGTAATAGACATTAAATAGCTCGTGCTCGGCCGCGGAGTGACCTAGGACCGGGAAACTTGACAGAGCACATCGGCAGCTCATGGTCTATCAGTTGGTGGTGGTTGCAGAATTTTCCGATGTGCCGTTTAGTCTGTGCACGGTTCCGAAGAAAGCGGACAGACAGACACATTTTAGTTCAATAATATATAGGATATGCTTTATTTTTTCAAAAACTTGATCAAGCTACTAAAAATTATATACTTTAAATCTGCATTGTAATCATGATATATTTTGAAATAGTAATAGAAATAGATGATTATAATTTTCATGTAAGCGAAATTGGGTTTGTGACAACTTATGGCAACCCCAGAGTCAGCATCGAGCTAGCTCTGTGGAGTGGTGGTGACTTAAGACTCACTCTCAAATCTTCAGCCTAATATCTATGCCCTTGTTAGCGCTCATCAGGCCCATCCATCTCATTAAGGATGTAAACTTCTTTAATTAAAAGGTATTTTTTATTAGTTAGCTTTGTTCTACACTTGTTCAGTTTTGCTGATTTAGTTATATATATATATGTATATGTCGTGATTCCCTTTCCTTCATTTGTATATTTATTTACTTTCCTTTACTTCTATCATTATTCATTCTCTTTACACGTTTTTCACTCACTTTCGCTGTATCGTATATAAATGCATGGTAGCGTGGTCGCGGTGGAAAACCGTTATGCAAGGGAGACTGGGGTTAATTATAATCTTCATTACACTTTTTACTACTTTATTATTGCCGAAACAGACTTAGTTAAACGAGGTAATGCGAGGGGAATTTAACTATAATACTTAAGACGAGAGAGAGAAAAAAAATAGTTAAAATTCATAATTACATTCTAACACGAAAGGACACCTTTTTAAACGCGAGGCGGGCCGATGACTAAAGGGCATGTCTACCAAGCCTCCGCTTGGTTCCACTCCTGGTTGCCAACCAGTATTTTATTATAATTTAAATAAACCAATATTTATCTTAATTTTACATTTATTAATTATTCTTATCTTATTTATTAATTTCTTATAACCAAAACATTAAAATTTTTAATTAGACATTACTACACTCGCATCACCCCCTTGAAAATAAGTTTCACACTAGGAAAACTTATTTAATATAACAAATTTATTTATTCAACAAAGTTGTTTATTTTGTAATTTTTTTTCCTTCAACAAAATTCAAGTTAGACAAGAAGTCATTAGAATGACAAATTCCACACACCAGATATTTTGTATCATTTTATAAAAATCGAAAACAAACATTATAATTTTCACATTTGCATAAAATAACATTTCACACTAATAATCAAATTTACAACCTGTAATGAATCTATAACGTGCCAAAAAAATAACGGACAATTTTCTTAAAATTGGTTACACAAATTTCAAGTTCACAATCTATTCCAGCGATTCCTTACATTTGAAACAATTATTTTTATAGTTATACAGTTACTATCAGGGCAACCTAGAAAAAATAAGAAAACGTTTATATAAAATACTGACCAGAGCGCACATACTATTTCACAAAACAAAACAAATATGGGCAATAATCGCACCCTTCCACTTATAATTTCATTACATAATAATCAGTATATTAATAGCTATACGTTGTTTAGATCACAATCCGCACGCTGACAACGGACTTCTTCAATTTTCAATCGCAGCTCCTGCTCACTTCGCTAGAATGCAAGGGATTGCATCACCATGCAACAGGTCAGCACGCTTTAGGTTGGTTCCGCTCTCTCTCCAAATGGCGAAAAAAAAAAAAAAAACACCAAGAGACGTCCAATTCTAAAAGGATCGGGGGGGGGGGGGGGGGAGATATACTGAAAAGGGAAACCACGCACCGGAATTGGACGGAATTTGCAATTCTAGAAGTCGATGAATCAACTCGCCTGTCTCATCTCAACTTTTGTCGGTGAACGCTGCTCTTCCTACGTCCAGCTGAAAGACACTCTACTGGCAATAATCAAACGATCACTTCGCCGTAGGCCGTTTCCCAACGAACCTACTGTATGTCTGTATGGACAGTAAAGCCTTAGACACTCGTTCAAGCTCTCGTGGCTTGCCTACAGAGTGCTAAAACACACATTTAGCGAAGCATCGAGCAGCGTGACCAGTTACTGCCAGAAAAATACCAGTAGACCATCGAAACTGTCCTGTGCCAAGTCCCTGCACATTTGGTTTCTTTTATCTCCTCTTCTCTCTTCTCTTCCGAAACTGTCCTGCGTCAAGTCCCTGCGCATTTCGGTTTCTCTTCTCTACTCATCTCTTCTCTCTCTCATTGGTGATCGATCACCTATCAGGTCAACTAAACTCAATGAATGGACTTTGGATCCAACTTAGCTGCCTCCAAATCGAGCCTTTTGAAATTTTGAAAAAAAAGTTATTCGAAACGTTGATACTGCTATTGATTATCATTTCATATTTAATTTACCGAATTTTCTCGACAATTCACTTCGAAACAATAACTACAAATTTGCTCTGGTCAAATTCACGGAAAAAAAAAATGACAAATCTCAAAATTTCACAAATTTAATCACGCCTAGCTACCAAGAAGGTGACTTATGACAGTTACATCGGAGAAGATAAAAAATTCATGAAACGCAACGAAACAATACTGTACAGTAGAAATATAAATCGCCCATACATAGTAACCGTTATTATAATTTAACAAATATTATTCAAACTACCTTCAGAAATCACATCGATACATTTAAATACAAAAGACAAAAATGAAACTCAGAAACTTCGTCATCAAATCTCTGAAAATCACAAACCCGCTTACACTTTGGGGGAAGCTCACATAGACGCCACAAAAACGTTACTGGCCATCTAAATTCTAAAGGCTCCATCTCCCGGTGAACACTCGAGTCAATGTTTTAACTACATTAGTAAACCCGACTGAAGTTTTAAACAATAACAATTTTCCAAACAGATATTAAATAAAAAAAATTAAATATTAATACCGAAAATTAATTTAAAACATTAATTCCAACTTGAAAAGCTAAATTTCATAAGAAGAAAACTCGTAATTCACAAATTACAGGAGACACAACTCTCTCCTGCAACACAAAACCCAGTATGTTTGTAAATCACAAAAATCCCAGTAATTTTTCGTTTCCAAGTGAAACTACAAATTTACATCGTTATTCTAAGTAAGAACAGATAATATGAACCCAAAAATACACGCAACCTACTCTGTAAACAAAACAAAAATTAAAACAAATCATTGTATAATGACGAGTGTTCGCTTTGTGTTATAAGCGAGCCTCTATAAAAATATTCCTAACCGAATGAAACTGCATTACATTGGGAAACAATTTTTGTAACATTTTCTATGCAAACGCGCGAACGAAAAAACATTTTTCATTTTTAATACCCCAAAATAAAACGTTAAACAAAAAAAAAAAAAAAAACCCACACCCTAACACAATAAAATTTAATTTCAGAATAAAAAAAATTAAACAGCCCTAACCATACAAAATCACTCGGAATTTGTCTTGAAGAGGAAAAAAATATAGACAACAAAAACAGCCCACCTACAAAAATTGAGTATATAAATCTATATAATTATATATATATAATTAATGTATAAGTTAATATATAAGTATATAATTAATGAGTGTGTAAAAAAATTAAAAAAATTAATTTATCGAAAATTTACGAAACAATTTCTCTATTTCAATTAAGCAAATTTAGCTTATTTTCAAGTCACACAATTCATATACGGCAAGCATAATAAATTTAAACAGTCCGAATTGACCCAGTATGAATTAGTATCTTTAAGATTATTTTTCGACGTTCACTTTAAAATTAACTTAACCTATAAAGCGCTTCGCTTTATAGGTTAAGTTAAAATTATACCCCAACTTCGGCCTTGCCCTAAAAGCCTGTAATTAAACAATAAAATAAGCTTACCATTATATACATCCAGACAAAGAATAATCTCAAAAACTACCTAATAGATTCTGAAAAATTTTGTTACTCATTGAATAATACATACATATTTTCATTAACTAGAAATGCGTTACAAATTTACGTACAACCTTTTAAAATCTAACCGTATAAAAATGCATGACACAATCTATTTAAACACTAAAATAATTTTATTCGTATAAAGTAAGTGTAAAAATTTTTTTCCTAATCATTATTATTATTATTTTCACCATTATTACTAATTCAGAAAATGTAAACATCAAAAAAGACTGTAAACACAAAAAGGTAGGCTATAAGACAGAAGTAAAAGTTGAACGAAAAGATATGAAAATAAATGAGTCACCGGGCCGCATTTTTCAATTTTGAAATGTCTCTGACCGAACGAAAACGAAAGAAACCGCGAAGAAGAAACAAACGACTCTCAAATTTCGACTCTAATATTTTACTCCACGTTACAACGGTCTCGACCAGGTGACTAAGAGAAATCTTGAGTCAGCGGTTTTTAAAATAAATCTAGACTCCATCTCCATCGAGACGAGGAAAAAAAAAAAAATTTTGCCCGCGGAAATTTCGAAGAGACGCTCCTACAAGAAGAATTTATAAAATAATGGGCGCCATCTTGACTCATCGAATTTTGAAGAAAAGGGAATCAGAATTTGCTTAATTTTATAAATACTCTAAAACGGATAGCGAAACAGAATATCTACTAATTTTCTTCATACGGAGAACGTGGAAAAACGATCGTGATTAATCGAAAGAACACACGCAAAAATTTTCAATTTCTATTCATGACACGAAAAAAAGGCAGAGTGCGTGGGTTGGTATTATTAAATTGATAACAATTTAATAAGGTTAGCTGCCACCAGAATGTCGCGATTCCCCTTCATTATTATAATTCATTATTTACTTTACTTTCTACTCTTTATTCAATTTTTTTTCTACCATTATTCATTCTCCTTTACGCGCTTTTCGCATAGTGTAAAAATAAGGTAGCCGGCCGAGTCGAAAAGCCGTTAACAATGCAAAGGGAGACTGGGATCAATCATACACTTAACATTTTTACTGACTTTATTATTTATGCCGAAATGACTTAGTTAAACGGGGTAATGCGAGGGGAATTTAATTATAATACTTAAGACGAGACACAAAAAAAATAGTTTAAATTCACAATTACATTCTAACACGAAAGGACACCTTTTTAAACGCGAGGCGGGCCGATGACTAAAGGGCATGTCTATCAAGCCTCCGCTTGGTCCCACTCCTGGTTGCCAACCAGTATTTTATTATAATTTAAATAAACAAACCAATATAGATCTTAATTTTACATTTATTAATTATTCTTATCTTTATTAATTTCTTATAACCAAAACATTCTAATTTTTAATTAGACATTACTATATATATATATATATATATATATATATATATATATATATATATTATATATATATATATATTATTATTATTTACTGAATATGTGATTGGGGGTCGATGAAGGCTCAATAAGTCTGTGATGGGGTTGACAGATTCAAAAGTTTGGGAACCCCTGCTTTAAATGAAGGGATAGGAATATAATGATTCCTCTACTGAAAACACTGATCATACCCAAATTGGAATACTGCTCGGTCCTAACATCCCCACATAAAAAAGAAGACACTAGACAGCTAGAAGGGATTCAGAGAAGCTTCACAGTCAGGATCAAAGGGTGCAAAAAACTAAATTACTGGGAGAGGTTACGCGAACTAAACCTATATTCACTGGAGGAGAGGAGAGGAGAGAGAGATACACCATTATTTACACTTGGAAAATAATGGAGAAACTTGTCCCTAATCTTACTCTGAACCCCGTAACTCCCCAAACAACGGTGGAAAGTAGAAAAGGAATACTGTGTCGTGTTCCCAAATTAAAGGCTAGACAGGGAACATCCTTAATCCTGAAAGAAAATAGTTTTGTTGTGAGAGGACCAAAACTGTTTAATCAGCTGCCCAAATACCTAAGGAACACGAATGATGTTGCAATGGACATCTTCAAAAGAAGATTAGACGCCTGGCTCAGACTAATCCCCGATGAGCCGGACGTACCTGGCTATGTGAGGTGGAGAGACAAGAAACCAACTCACTGCTTCACCAGACCAACTTGAGAGGAGGAGCGACAAGCTTGACCTCCGTGCGATGATTCCTCATCGCACGGAACATTTAAAAGGTTGAAAGGTGTGTATATATATATTAGAGCTGGGTGATAACACTTTTAATGGCCCATGATAATCGTCAGTGAATGGGTGGCAATTATCGCGATAAATAACCCCTAATAATAATTAATGTCTACACTAAAATTTATATAGTAATATAATATATTGGAATTGTATATAGAATATAGAGACGTGATTTATATATCTGCATTATGAATTTGTGTATATTTGCAAAATTCTAAATGTAAGTGTTAATATGTATTATTTTTCTTTATTTACTACTAGCAGAGAACCCGCCCTTCGTGCGGGTGGCAAAAATATCCCAGCCGACGCGACGGGCAGAATATTTTTTTGTAGTTCGAAGGCTGTTATTAGCTGGTATTAGTTAGGTTAATTGAATGCCCGGTTAGGTCAACTAAATGCCCAGTTAGGTCAACTAAATGCCCAGTTAGGTCAACTAAATGCCCGATTAGATTAATTGAATGCCCGGGTAGGTTAATTGAATGCCTGGTTAGGTTAATTTTACGCCCTTGACGATTGGTTAGGTTAAGTCGTGATATTTTCGGTAAAGCTAAAGAAAAACTTAACCTAACCAATCGTCAAGGGCGTACAGTTGACATAACGGCATTCAACACCTAGGCGCACAACCTCGGGACCTAATCAATGTGTGTGTGAAGTTTCATGTTTGTAACTTTCATTTTGGACCTATGGCTGGAACACACACACACACACACACACACACACACACTTTTATTTTTATAGATTTATTATTAGTTTCTTGTAATAGTGATACACGTAAACAAAATCTACCGATTTTGAGTCCCAATCTGGCGATTTCTGAAAAATCAATTTACTTATTTTTAATAAAAAAATGCTGCGCTTTCGGTTATCACGACTGACGATAATAGTCATTTTTATACCTGGCGATGATCGATTATCGTGATTCTCACGATTCTCACCCAGCCCTCATATATATATATATATATATATATATATATATATATATATGTATATATATATATATATATATATATATATATATATGTATATATATATATATATATATATATATACACCATAACTGGCAGATATAAAAAAAATATATAATTATACCTAGAACTTTAATTGCCTTAATAAATAAATAAAACAATAGAAAATGAGAAAAATTCGCAGGAGGAGCAAATTAAAGAAAAGACTTCATTTTGAGAACATTCCTTTCTCATTCAGACTCCAACAAATTATTTTCTTCCATCGAGACAAAATTTATATCAATTTATTTTCTTGACTAAAAATAACATCCTTTTCAACTCCTACAAAGAAAGAGAAATATGGATACAACTATATATATATATATATAATATATATATATATATATATATATATATACCAGGTGGACGAAAGAAAACTGGACACTTTTGTTTTCCTACAAATTTCAAACTAGTCAAGCTAATACGCCCAAATTAGTACAAGATGTAGCCAATAGTATAGTCATCATGTTCTAAAAATTTCAATGGAACTCGTATAAAAATTACCCTATTGAAATCGATGTTGTATTGACCCCCCCCATTTTCTTGAATTACGGCTAGTACTCTCCTTTACCACTGATCTATGGATGACTTGATTTTGTCTTGGGACACCATAGGCCAAACAACCTCAATTCTTTGTCTAAGTGCTTCCAGGTTTGAAAATGGTTCCCTGCGACCATGGTACACCAATGACTTCAGCTCATTCCACACGAAGTAATCCAGATGATTTAAGTCAGGAGAATTTGGTGGCCATTCTTCACTTTTTATGAATTCAGGAATGTTCGCCATCAAAAATTCTTGGGTTGCCTCGGCTGAATGAGATGGTGCATTGTCTTGAACAAAAATAAAATCTTCGTTCGGGTACAAGTCTTGGCATTCCGATAAAAGTTCTCCGAGGTGTTCAATGTAATTTTGCCATTCCATTTTCGTTTTCTGTGGATCAGTAAAGAATAATTTGGTTTTTCATTGTAAGAAACACCACAAGATACCATTAATTTCTCGGAAAATCGTGAAATTAGATGATAAAGACGGTCTGGCAGGATTTCCGATTTTGAAGTTAATGCATTGACTCGGATGTTTTGTCGATTTGTTGATACAGTTAATGTAAAGTCGGACTCATCTTGAAAAAACATGCGTTTAATGTCTGCTAAATTAAATTTCCTGTACAAAGAATTACACCTTTCTAACCGTTTTCCCATGACTTCTTTTGTTATTCTGGGGCACTCAATCTTTTAAAAGATCTGATTCCTTTACTTTTCATTATGTTTTGGACACTGTTGCTCGAAATATTTAAATTATTCGCCATTTTTCTCTGCGAAAGATGAGTACCAGGATTATTTTCCTGCGACAACGCATGCTCTTCAACGCACCTTTCGTTTTCTCGAGTCCGAGCAGTACGAGGACGACCGCTGCCACGTTTCTGTTAGTTGACCCTGATTGTCTAATTTTATTTATTACATATTGTACCGTACTTCTTTTTCAATTTTTTCCCGGAAATTCCCTAATTATTTTTCTAGCACTCCATCCCTTCTCGGCAAAACACGCCTTTATAACAGCTAAGTCTTCTGTACTTAAAACCATTACGATAGAATTTTAATTGACACCACATCAGAAAAAAAGAAAAAACATTCCATCAGCCAACACTTCCTAAAAAAGAAATCTGACACTGCTAGCCTACCAATTCGCCATGTGGCAACTTATCATTGTCTTAGGTGCGCATGCGCAAACTACTTGTTTTGTAGCGAACATCTGACACATCCAAGGGCGTAGTCAGCTTCACAAAATCTCGCTGTTTGTTTCGTCAAGTTAAATTTCTTATAATTAAGAAACGGCCAAAGATAATTAACTGAGGTTTACAGCACATGATAACCATACTATTGGCTAAATCTCGTACTAATTTGGGTGTATTAGCTTCACTAGTTTGAAATTTGTAGGAAAAACAAGTGTCCAGGTTTTTTTCCACCGGTGTATATATATAAAAAAAAATTCCTTTTTTAATTTACGGCCGATTCGTACCTCGTGAAAGTGGCACATATCTCAGCGAGGCAGTGGGTGGGTGGTGTCACTGAGTTGGGGATGGTAGACTACGGGGGTGAGTAAGGGTCAGTTGCTGGATAGTGGGTAGGAGGGGTATGGTCTTAGATACGATGAAGCAGATGGAATAGTGAGGAAAAGGAAAATCGCTTCCGCTGAAAAATGGGGGCCTTCGGCGAGTATGGATTGTAGACGCTCGGGTATGGGAATTTTGGACAAGAGAGGGAAACACCTGCGACGAAGAGCGGACAGGTTTGGGCATTCGACCAGGAGATGTACGACAGTGATAGGGGTATGGCAGGTAGGAGAGAGCGGGGCTGGCGATTTAGCCATAAGGTGACCATGTGTAATGCCTGTGTGTCCTAGGCGGAGACGGGCTAGAATCACTTCTTTATGGCGAGACCAGTGGAATGAGGAGGCCCAGTATCCTAATTGCGGTTTGATCTTGTGGAGTTTGTTTTGTGTGGCCTGGTCCCATTCCCGTTGCCAGATGGAGCGGAAGTGGGAGCAGAGAATTGGGAAGAAGTCGGAGAAAGGGAGGGGCCGGGGGGAGGCCGGCAGTAAGCAGGCAGTCTTTGCTGTGCGGTCCGCCGCCTCGTTACCCTGGATGCCGACATGTGCCGGGACCCAGCAGAAGGCGATTGTCTTATGTCGGAAGGTTGTTAAAAAGTGGAAGGTTTGCTGGATGGTACAGACGAGCCGGTGAGGGGGGTTAAATCTCTCCAGGGAGAGAAGTGCGCTTTGGGAATCTGAATAAATGACAAAGGAGACGGCAGAATGGGTGCGCACGATGTCGAGGGCCTCCATAACCGCGAAGAGTCTGCTGAGAAAACGGAGGCCTCGCGGGGCAGGCTGACGCCTCGAGAAAGCGGCTGAGCCAGTATCACCGCTGAGGCGGCCGTACCAGCCTCCGAGCGGGAACCATCTGTATAAATGGGGACTGTGTCTGGGTGTTGGGTTGCGTGTTCTCGGAAGAGTGACCTGTATACCGTAGCGATCGTAGTAGTCTTCGGTAGGGCACACAGGTCCCTGCAAAACTTGACAGAGGTGAGGAGCCAGGGAGGGTAGATGCTCTATGAAATTGGGATAACTGAGGAGGCGGGGATGTTGGAAAGGTTAAGGAAAGAGCGGACCGCTTCAATGAAGTGCCAGTTCCGTCCCTGGGGTGGGAGTTCAGAAATCGCCGCGCATAAAAGCGAAGAGGGTAGTCTCTGTGCATGGAGGTATGTCCTCATGAGGAGCAGACCCCGTTGGAGGGCGAGAGGGAGGTAATTGCAATCCAGCTGGAAGATGGGGAAAAGGAAGGCACCGGTGGCGAGGCGGAGCCCACTATTAAGGACCGGGTCCAAGATACGGAGGCAGGCGTTGGAGGCTGAACCGTATATTACACTGCCATAGTCCAGCTTCGACCGCACCATGGAAGTGTAAAGGAAGGAGAGAGCGTCGGTCTGCGCCCCATGTGGTGTAGGAGAGGTGATCTAGGAAAGCGAGGGGACGTTGAAGGGATTGCTTCAGGTGTTTGAGATGGGGAACCCAGTTGAGTCTTCGGTCTAGAGTCAAGCCAGGAAATTGCGTGGAGGGTACCACCTCAAGAGGATTGCCGTATAACGTGACAGAGGGAACAGGAAGGGTCGCGGGTCTTCTGCTGCTGAAAAGCATACACTTGGTCTTAGGGATAGAGAGGCGGAACCCCACCGACGTCACCCACCTTTCCACCCGGTAGATGGCGAGCTGAATTTGCCGTTGAACGATGGTCGGCTCCCGCCCTGCGAAGTAGATCGCAAGGTCATCCACGTAGATGGAAGAATGGATGGTGGGTGGAAGGCATTTTGAGACTGTGTTCATAACGATGGAAAAGCATAGAACACTGAGGATGCTTCTCTGTGGGACCCCGTCCTCCTGAACAAGGTGTCCGAGAGGATTGAGCCCACCCGAACTTTCAAGGTTCGGGAGCAGAGGAAGCCCCTGATGAAGGTCGGCAGGGCTCCGACGAGACCCAGATTTTGGAGCTGACTAGGATTATTGTCCGACGGGTGGTGTCGTAGGCCTTCTGTATGTAAAAAAAAAAAATTGATAGGACGAACTGTCCACTGTCGAAGGCATTCTGTATGTCTCAGCTGAGGAGCAGGAGGGGATCAGTGGTGGAGCGAAATTGTCTGAAGCCGGACTGGGTAGCCGGGAAGGAATTACTATTTTCAAGGAAAAACGATAATCACGTAGCGACCATTTTTTCGAAGATTTTGCAGGCACAACACGTTAGGGCGATTGGTCTGTAGTTTGTGGGATCGAGGGAATCTTTGCCGGGTTTGAGGATAGGGATTATGCGGGCCTCCCTCCACCGGGAGGGGAAGGTACCCTCTATCCATATGCGGTTGTATAGGTCTAGTAAGAAAATTTGTAAGATAGGGTGGATGTGCTGGATCATGCTGTACGGGATGCCGTCTGGGCCGGAACAAGGGGATCGTCGAGAGGCCAGTGCCGCCTTTAGTTCACGCATGGTGAACAACCGGTTGTAGATGCTGTCTAGGAACGGTGAAGAGTAGGTATTGTTAGAGGCGGGTACGAGGGAACTGCCTGCGGAGGAAGAAACGGCGGCGAAGGTAGAAGCTAGGTGGTTTGCCACCGATTTGGGCTCGTATAGGAGTAGTCCGTCGTTAGTCCGGAGAACCGGGGTCGGGAGGGGACATGTCGCCTCTTGACACCCCGTACCTTCCAGATGGTAGCCGAAGGTGTGGTGGTGGTGACGCCGGATACAAAGGCACGCCAAGAAGCTCGGCGTGCTATCTTCATTGTACGGCGGGCGATGGCCCTGGCCCGCTGCATCTCCGTGCGATGGATGGGGAGTCGCGTACGGTAGAAGCGTCGAGTAGCCTTCTTCTTGGCGCGTACGGCCTCCGTGCACTCTGAGGTTCATCAAGGTACCCGTCGGGTGCGGGGGTAGGCGAAGGATCGTGGAATGTTGGTGCACGCAGCCGCTACAACGATTGACTCGAAGTATACGATGCACTCGTCGGAGGATGGGAAGTGGGCAGTCGTAAGGGTTGTATATGTATCGTCGTGGAAGCGGGACCAATTAGCTTTGGCAGTAATCCATTTCTCCGGTACCCGAACGGTTTGGTCGGGTCAATTGAGCGTGAGTTGAACAGGGAAATAGTCACTTGCCATGTGAAATCTAGGAGGGCATCGGTCGAAACGAAGGACAGGTCTATACAGGATGGAGTGCAGGTGGTGGCATGGTAGAATGTAGGAGAGCCATCATTGAGGCACTCGAAGGAGAGCTCGGTCATGATAGTAATCAGGGTCGGGGCCATATAGGTGGAGTGTGTGTCTCCCCACAAGGGGTGGCGACTATTGAAATCGCCCAGTAATAGAAAGGGCCTGGGAAGTTGTTGTACCACCTTCACCAGGTCATCGCGGGAGACTTGAGTGTCGGGAGGGAGGTATATTGAACAGACGGTGTACTGTCTATCCAGGAAAAGCCGGGTAGCAATCAGCTGTAACGGGGATCGGATAGAGAGATTGTGGAAGGGGACCGCGTGGTGTATGAAAATGGCAGCCCCCCTTCGAGTGCAGGTAGGAGACGGGGTGGTGATGTAGGAATATCCAGTAGGGCAGGGCATGGGCCTGGTCCCCGAGATTAGCTCCTGGAGACAGACACACACACGGACGGGAAGTAGCAATCAAGGAATTAAGACCTTCGTAGTTCGCGAATATTCCTCTGCAGTTCCAATGTACTATTGTAGTTTTCGGGGGTTCCATTATTTGATGATGGGGGATGAGTAAAAGTGTAGGTGCTAGGGGGATGGGGTGTGAAGGGAGATCTGGGGTTCGCGAAGGTGAAGGATGGGTCAGGAGCATGGCTGGCTCTCTGCCGTTCACCAGAGAAGGAATCGGTCGGCCAGTCGACCTCCGTGGAGATTGCGGGGTCGAGTCGGCCGAGCGAGACCGGAGGCGTGGATCACGACAGCTAGGAGAACAACGTGGGCTTAGAGGGTGAGAAGTTTCTTAGTGGGTTTCTGTGTTCGGGCCAGGAGGGGGCGGTTTATTTTCCAAAGTGGCACCTCCCTGCCTGTCTGGGGTCTCACGGCGAACCCTGGGTGGCGATAGGGGGTACCAGAAGAATCGGGCAGATGGGAGGGAGAACGTGCTCAGGGTGGCTAACAGGGAGGGGGCCGGGGATGTTGGGGGGACAGGTACTGTGGGGGTGGAAGGAGATGAACCAGTGTGTTCTCGTGGAGGGGTGTCAAAAATGGCACCAGGAGGTAAGGGCAGATCCATAAGACTCATGGGCGCGGCCGAGCTCCCCTTGGCCACACCATGTAGTTGCGCCAGAGCCGCATCCACTGGATCCTCGGGGGAGAGGATGTTGTCCAGATTGGATCTCGACGTGGGAGGCGGGTCATGTAATTCGACAACTATTGTCAGAGTCTGTGGGAGTAGATTAGTAGGACTGCGGTGGGTTGATATGGTCCTTGTAGACGAAGTGGGCGGTGTGAGGGTCCGAACCGTCTTCTTAGATCTGGGGGAAGAGGGAGAGACATGTTGGAGGGCCTGGCGACTCGCTCCGGCGTCTCCGCCTCGTCGGCTTGCTCCGGGCGTTAGGTTCGGATGTGTGCAGAGTTCTGGGAGGGCAGGGTTCGAGGTGGATGGGGCCTGGGTGTCCTGGTCCCAGACTCCTGTGGAATCTGTGGCAGGTGAGGTGCGTGAAGAGGAGGGATGGTGGGGGGCAGGAGGTCGTCGGGTCCAGCGAGGACTCCCTTTGGGAGGGATGGGGAGCAGTGGTCGAGGGGGGTTTGAGAGGCAGACCAGGGCGGCGTGTCGAGATGACAGAGCCGAGGGCAGCGGTATAAGATAGATACCCCCGGCCTCACCTCCCGACTCCGCACCCTGTCTCGCGCCTCTCGGAGGCTAAGGAAATCCGCTACCTGCAGGCCTCGGACGTCCTTCTCGAACTTGAAAAAAGGGCAATCGCGGGATGAAGAGGGGTGTGCGTCTTCGCAATTGGAGCATTTGGGTGTTTGGGGGCACTTGTCTGGGTGAGCGATTTGTCCGATATGAACACAGTTGGTGCGGCTGCCGGCAAACTGAGCTGATGTCTCCAAACTTGTTGCATTTAAAGCAACGGGTCGGGTCTGGGATGTATGGGCGGACAGTAAACCCGCATGACGTGCGGTCTCCCATACCCAATACAATACGGTCGGGAGGGACTAAAGTATTGAAGGTAAGAAGTAGGCGCGGGGTTGGGGAGGGGATGCCTCTCTGTCGGGATGTGAAGCGATGGGTCTTAGTGACACCCTGGGGTGCGAGGTCCTCCAAGAGCTCGTTTACTGTCATCGATAATAGGCGGGTGGCGTAAATAGAGCCCTGACTCTGGTTCAGGCGAGGGTTCAAGCCGGGTTTTGGAGGCAAGTCTTTGGTGGAATTTTACTTGTCGGAAGGCGGCTGAGGTGGGCAGGGGCGAGAACCCTGTTCCAGAGGGTGTATGTCCAAGGGCATGTTCAAGGTACATGCTGGGGTCGGTAACGGAAGAGAAAATGCAAGTGTCCCGCTGCTGGAGGAGGGGCGACCTCCTCAAGACGTGGTCTTCCAGTAGTAGAGGACTCAGGGAGTGTGCTTGGTTGCCCACCACCCAAGTTCTAGGACAAGAGGTAATAGTTTCCATATGTTATTAATATTGTAGAACACGGACCCAGGGGACGCGAGAAACTGCCTACCGGTGAGAAAGGGAGGCCGAGCGCAAACCGCAGCTGGCGGGGTACCTCGTCCCCAGGGGACACACCGTCGGTTTAAAAACGGGGCCCCGTGTTGCGAAAGTTTGCCCCCAAACGGCGCAAAGACCCCAGCCCCCCTAATCCCACCGGCCCGGACACCTAACCATCCAACACAGTGACGCCCTAAGGGCGTCACCTCCGGAGGACAGCACTGGAGACCCGTACTGGGAGCCAAAGACTTTAGTGGCTCTTAGCCCGGTCTCTCCAGTAGCTTGTCCGGCATAGGTGACCCTTCCGGAGGCAAAGCCCCTGCCGACGTAGCCCACTGGGTCAACACGGGAGCCCACCCACCACGACAAGGTGGCCACAGGCGGGATATATATATATATATATATATATGACGCGTTCGGTGGAGAAGGGGGCGAACGCAACATTTTCGAATTATGCCACAAAATGCAGTTAAAGTTTGTAAACTTTAAACCTTTGTATTTTTCCGGTTTATTGAAATGTTGTATGAATTTGAACACATATTTGAGTAAAATATTGTGTAGTATGTCGATATAATAAAACGCCAAGAAATTTTACAATATTATTTATTGATAGCTTCTGATGTTAACTGGTGTAATCCATTATTTGGTCCTCTTCGTCGAATGTTGTATTACCTGCTTCAACTGTTTCGGTTTCTTCCAGTTCCTTTAACAATCTTGTATAATAGTTCACTGCAGTTGCAGGCATTAGGTCTGATAATTCTTTGAGATCTTTTATTTTTTCCTTAGTTATTGGCAGCAATTGGGAATACTTTGGTTGCAGTGTCTGCTGGGCTAGATTGAATAAACTGACACTGTAGGATTTTTTCCCTTTCTGCAGTCTGACGGGATGGCTATTATCTGGGGTTGTGCGGTATGCAGTAGATATTACGTAGCCTTCTTTGTGTTGAAAGTCAAATATTAACTTTCTTGCATCTGTAAATTTAGTAGTTGTTGATTTCCTAATGACAATGCACGTTTTTAGGACGTCAAAATCGAGAAAATCAGCCTGTTTCATTTCTACAACTAGGAAGCGCTGCGAAACGGCTGTAGTTATGGCCGTAACATAATCTTTTTTGGTGTAAATAATATTGCTGTAATTATTTTTTATATTTTGTTCAATTTGGCCAAATTGAGCATCACAGGGCATTGTCGAGTGACCAGAAAGTAGATAGATGTGTTCAATGTGAAGCAATGATGCGGAGTGAATTTCTCTTGAGATACATTAAAACCTAAATTTTACCGTGAAAGAGGGCAGACTAACATCTAATTTTTTGCATAGGTAAAGCAAAGGTTTTAAAGGATAATTATACGACAAAAAACTCATTTTTACAAATTTTGTGGCGTTCGCCCCTTCTCCACCGAACGCGTCATATATATATATATATATATATATATATATATATATAATATTATATTATATATATATATATATATATATATATATATATATATATATATATATATGAAAATTATTTTACGAAAGTAACACGTGAAAAATATTTGATGAATAAAACCACAAAGGAAAGGAAACACAGAATGGTGCTCAAGCGCTTTCGTCTAACGACATCCTCAGGAACACTGAAGTACAAAAAGAGTTACAGCCTATATAACGTTACAGAAAAAAAAAAAATATATATATATATATATATATAATAAACGGAGAAATAAAAATAAAAATTAAACATTAAAGGATTGTGGGAGGAGCATACATTGTAAGGAAAAACTACCGATTTTTAGCACTTGTGCTCGAATCCAACTCAAGATCAAATGAATTGTTTCCAACCAATGTTATAGTTAATTAAAAAAATAATAAATTGAAAAATAAAAATTATTAGAGTAGCATACAAGTTTACCAAAGGTTTAGCGTTCTGCCCTTCTTATCTAAATCCTGTTGTTTTGAATTCCCTCAGGACGGATTAGATAAGAAGGGTAGAACGCTAAACCTTTGGTAAACTTGTATGCTACTCTAACAATTTTTATTTTTCAATTTATTTTTATATATATCGAACTTAGACAAGAAGGGCAGAGTGCTAAAACCTGGGCAGATTTCCAGTATAAATTTGTATGCTGCTCTTAAGTTTTTTATTTTTATTTTTCAATTTATTATTTTTTTAATTAACTATAACATTGGTTGGAAACAATTCATTTGATCTTGAGTTGGATTCGAGCACAAGTGCTAAAAATCGGTAGTTTTTCCTTACAAATTTGTATGCTCCTCCCACAATCCTTTAATGTTTAATTTTTATTTTTATTTCTCCGTTTATTGTGTATATATATATATATATATTATTTTTTTTTTTTCTGTAACGTATATATAGGCTGCAACTCTTCATGTACTTCAGTATTCCTGAGGATGTCATTAGACGAAAGCGCTTGAGCACCATTCTGTTTTTCCTTTGCTTCGTGGTTTTATTCATCATGGCTCATATATATATATATATACAGGGTGGGCCGAAAGTCTGGATCCATAGGAAGATATTTATTTTAATACATAAATTACAACAAATGGTAAATACTTAAAATGAATATCAACTTTAACTCGTAAATGCGTATCCGTGATACTGTACAGTAGTTCGTACTCCAGTATAAATACTCAAATACCTTTTTTATTTCAGCCCAGAAATGGCTTCGAATCTAACAACAGAAGACCGGGTAGAACTTGCGCTCATGTACGCAAGACAGGGCGCTACACACAGAGAAGTTGCTACCGAATTCAATAGAAATCATCCTGATAAGCATCCAGTAACACATGCGACTGTTGGCAAGTTGTTTAAACGTTTCAAAGAAACAGGAAGTGTACATGATCGACGGCGTTCTGGTCGTCCAAAACTGCAGCTGATGAAAATACCTCTGCAATGGTATGTGAAACTTTAACGAATAGTCCAGTAAAGTCAACAAGAGATTATCAAATGAAACACGCATCTCGAGAACGTCAATTCGAAGAATTATTAAAAATCATAAATTCCATCCCTAAGTGTCTCGATGTCAGAGGCCGCCAATTTGAGCATTTGTTATAATTTGTTGTTTATACTGGAGTACGAACCACTGTACAGTATCACGGATACGCATTTACGAGTTAAAGTTGATATTCATTTTAAGTATTTACCATTTGTTGTAATTTATGTATTAAAATAAATATTTTCCTATGGATCCAGACTTTCGGCCCACCCTGTGTATATATATATATATATGAGCCAAGTGAATTTTGGAGTGGAAATCATTATACCCCATTCCATAACCTCAATATTCGTCAATAAAACTTCCTCTACCTACCTACCAACCAACCAAGTTAGTGCCGGTTAACAAAATGTTTTCAATCTTTCCCATATTCTTTGGTGCGTCTGTGAATGAGTAAAACTCGTACCTCATTTGTTCCTTTTAACATTTTATAGATTTTAATGTTTTACATTTTAAACTTTTCCATAATGTTCCACTAAATTATTTATAAGGTTTTTACTTACATTTATTCTTATCTTAAACGTAAGCCTCCTTTTAGGGTTACTTTTATAATATTTTATAGTGTAATTGTATTAACCGTAGAATTTCTCATGTTTAAATTTTTACTTTCGCTCTGATATTTGTCAATATTTAAAATGTTTTAAGTTCATAGTTGGTTTTAATTGTACAGTATATATATATATATATATAATATATATATATATATATATATATATATATACGGTGGGTAAAAAAAACGGAGACCTTGAACTTTGGCTGTAAAATCCAAAGTTATGGTCAGATTTCAATATTTTTTTCACAACACACAACTAAGTAAATTTCCTATACGGTGAGCGAATTTCAAAGAAAATTAATGAAAATTATGGATTTATTGAACATTTCTTTATGCCACTGAAAATTCTTAATTTACACTATTACTGCATTGTCAGGTCGGCTAAAAAAAGAAAAAAAGGGAGACCTTTTAAATCCTTCATATCTCGCCAAATATGGTACATAGAATCATGAAATTTTAGTATGTTAGTACTAGGTAATTTTATGGTTTGTATGCCATCTTTTAGTATTTTCGCTGAGAAACTGGATTTATGGCAAATATTCCAGAAAGATCTTGCAATAATTAAAGCGATTTTAATTAACGTAAGGAGGTTTGG
This sequence comes from Bathynomus jamesi, assembly GCA_023014485.1. NCBI lineage: Eukaryota > Metazoa > Arthropoda > Malacostraca > Isopoda > Cirolanidae > Bathynomus > Bathynomus jamesi. The sequence goes on along the minus strand of JAJOZX010001802.1, from coordinate 328,416 downwards.
ACAAGCTTCTCAAGAAAATCGATAAAACGGGAGATGCTAAAAGATGGCATACAAACCATAAAATTACCTAGTACTAACATACTAAAATTTCATGGTTCTATGTACCGTATTTGCCGGGATATGAAAGATTTAAAAGGTCTCCCCCCCCCCGACCCGACAATGCAGTAATAGTATAAATGAGAATTTCCAGTGGCATAAAGAAATGTTCAATAAATCTGTAATTTTCATTAGTTTTCTAGGAAATTTACTTAGTTGTGGGGTGTGAAAAAAAATAATGAAATCTGACCATAACTTTGGATTTTACAGCTAAAGTTCGGTCTCCCTTCTTTTTTTTTGCCCACCCAATAATATATATATATATATACTAGGGGCACTCAATATATTTTGCCCCACCCTTTCTTCTTAGCTAAATAATAGGCCATGGGGCTGAAATGTCTTTTGGGCCGTAAGTTTGAACTTTCTGCGCTTTACATAACCGGATTTTTCCAGTTTGAACTTCTCCTTGTAAAAACCGTTTTTAAACGCCCTTGTATAAAACAGATGGTTAACGCAGTTTCGAAAATGGTGTCTGACAGTGATGTATGTCGTAAACAGAGCTGTTATCGAGTTCTTAACCGCAGAGAAGGAAACAGTTGGAAATATTCACAAACATCTACAAAACGTTTACGGAGATGCTGCTGTTGATCGAAGCACAGTTGGACGCTGGTCTAAACGGGTGAGATCATCGGAGAGGGAGAGCCAGCCTCGATGATGAGCCGCGCAGCGGTCGCCCGGCATCGGCTGTGACATCTCACACTGTGCAACGTGCTAACAGCATCATTCGATCAAATCGGCGCGTCACATACAAGGAGCTATCACTGGAGCTAGGAATTAGTGAAGGAAGTGTGAATATGATAATTCAGCAACTGGGATACTCAAAAGTGTGTTCACGGTTTGTTCCTCGCCAACTGACTAAAGATCACAAAGCCCAAAGAAAAGAAATTGCTTCCGAGTCGTTGGTTCGATACGAGACGGAAGGGGATGACTTCCTTTCACGAACTGTGACTGGGGATGAGACTTGGGTAAACCACTTTGAACCTGAAACAAAACGCCAATCCATGGAGTAGCATCACGCAGACTCCCAACACAAGAAAAAGTTAAAAATTGCTCGCTCTGCAAGAAAGGTTATGGCCACCATCTTCTGCGACATGAAAGGAGTGATTCTGGTGGACAATATGAAGAAAGGACAAACAGCCAACTTAGAGGCATACCCTACAGAGACTCCAGAGACGTATAAAGCGAGTTCGACCGGAGAGAAAACTGGAAGACGTCCTTCTTTTGCACGATAACGCAAGACCACACAACAGTTTGCAAACAAGAGAGGCCATCACAAAAATGCGCTTCACTGTGTTACCCCACCTTCCATACAGCCCGGATCTGGCACCTTCAGACTTCCATTTGTTTGGGCCAATGAAGGATGCTCTTCGTGGAAGAAAGTTTGAGTGACGATGAGGTTGTTGAGGAGGTTAAGAGGTAGCTCCAGCGGAACCCAGCGGACTTTTACCAGCAAGGAATAAAGGCCCTCGTTTCGAGGTGGAGGAAAGCCTTAGAAAAGGATGGAGACTACTGTATGTGGAAAAATAAAACCTTGTAAAAAAGGTATGTCTACTTGTGTACAAAATTTCTGGAACTTACAAGGAAACTTGGAAAGAAAAAAAAAAGGGGGGGGCAAAATATATGTGTATATATATATATGAAAATGAAAAGGTTTTTGGCAGACTATATGTGTGTGTATGTATATATACACGTGTATATATAATATATATATATATATTATAATATATATATATATATATATATATATATATATATATATATATAATTTTTGACAATAATAAAATTTCGAAAGCAAAACTCGCTCATCACTGATTAGTAATTTTTTATGCTTTCCAAAAATTTTATGTTTTTAGGCTGTTTTTTTAACTAAATTCTACCTTTTAAATATAATCTTAAATTGTATATACAGATTTTACAGATCTTTTTCAATCTTAATTTCATTCTATTTTTCTGTAAAAAAAAAAAAATAAATAAAATAAAATAACCGAAGCGTTGTTGATATTCGTGTAGAGAACTTTCGCTATATTTTATTCACAGTGACAACCATTAACAACGCGTTAAAAAAAAGTTACACTTCTTTACTACTCTTCCCCCACCACCCACCCCTTACGTGAAGCGGTAAGAACGGAAGAGAGAACGCTTTTCGCTTCAAGAATGTATTTTTTAATTCTTCTTAATATTTTATTCCTTTATTTTTTATTTTTTTTTTTTTTTAATATTTTTAATATTTTTAATATTTTATTCTTTTTCGCTTTGATTTCACAGAATTAATTTTGGTACTTGTGGGTTATCTGTCGCCAACTTTTTAATATTTTTTTTATTTATTTATTTTTATATATTAAGCGAAGAGGATTCTTTATACTGTACGGCATTGACGATTGGTTAGGTTAAGTCGTGCTAGTTTGGTTAAATACCGTTTTATTTAACCAAACTAGCACGACTTAACCTAACCAATCGTCAATGCCGTACAGTATAAGGAATCCTCTTCTCTTAATATATAAAAATAAATAAATAAAAAAAATATTAAAAAGTGGCGACAGATAACCCACAAGTACCTTAATTTTTTTTTTTTTAATTCCCTTGTACTTATTTTATTAAATCTTTTTACTATATTTATTCCATTAAATATCCAAATTTTATTCCATTTTAATTTTTTTCATTTTAGGAGTCACTTATTTTTATACGTAGTCATTGCGAACAGTAAAATGAAAACAAAAGAATCACGATTTTTAAATGTCTGCTGAGAACATTCTCCAAATACGGAACACAATTATTATTTACATTGTGTGTGTGTGTGTGTGTAGTTTATCATACCTTACACATATAATAGTTTCGAACGACGACTCAGGATCGACATGCGGTCGATCGCTCTGGAGCGTCCCGTCTCATTTGCGGGATTAGGTGGTGGAGCGAATTAGATTTTGCTCTCTTCCTGCCCTCGTAGCCAGCCACGCATGGCTGGTCAGGGCCTCTGTACAAGAACCTGTCCAGCTGGTTCTTGAGATGGTTTAGTTTGGTGTGCTGGAGGTTCCTCAGTTCTTTTAGCAGTACATTAACGCTCATATTATATATCTATATATATATATATACACACACAGGCCCGGATTTAGCTATAGGCGAACTAGGCGATCGCCTAGGGCCTCGCGCCAAAGGGGGCCTCGCTCAAGCCGTTTTGCGCGTTTCTGTTCAAGTGATATTAATGATTTAGAACTATGAAGAACTTAAAGTACTTGCAGGTTTATACCTGAGAAAACAGATCTCGAATGCCCTTGTTTATATAGTGCAAAAACACTAAGTGAGGATTATCCTAATGTTTATGTTGCACTTCGAATAGTATTAACCATCCCAGTTACTGTTGCTTCGGCTGAAAGAAGTTTCTCGCGTCTCAAACTTATTAAAACATATTTGCGTTCCACCATGTCTCAAGCGAGATTGCAATCATTAGCTATGTTATCAATAGAAAACGATATAACAAATTCATTAGATTATTCTCAATTAATTGAAGAATTTAGCTCGAAGAAAAGTAGAAAAGCATTGCTGTAATATTCAAGGAGCATCTGAACCAAATATTAAAGCATTAATATTTAGCCTAAGTCGATCGCTCACTATTATAAAAAATGAAATGTCAACATCTCTTATACATCACATATGAAAAACGTTTGTATACTATGGAAAGTCATTACCTATAATATTATATAAATCTTAGAAATCATTGTCTTATATTTTCGATACAAATCTTGATTCATATTATAATTTATACTTATTTGCATGGTTTATTTATATTTCTTATACAATTTCCATGCGTGATTATTTTGGTTTGGTTTAATTTTTAAGTGCTGGCATAGTTCTGTCTATGCGGGATTCTAATATTGCTGGTATAGTACCGATAATTAAGTCCATACTTTCATATATATAGGCCTAGGGCCTCGCAATTTCTAGATCTGCTTAGGGCCTCGCAACTTCTAGATCCGGCCCTGTGTATATATATATATATATATATATATATATATATATATACACACACACATGGAGAGAGAGAGTATGGAATTAAAGCTATATAATAGTACATATATGCATAAAAAAAATATGCATTTAAACCGTCCATCTATTCACTTACCTTTAAATATTTGTCAAATCCAAGTATGCACTGTAAACTTTTATATAATGTGAACTTTCAGTGTAAGACAAACGGCAACACTAAAGAACAGTAACACACACCTTCGACCGCCTTCAGTACGCAAGTGTTCACCTTCTTCCTGAGACAAAAAATGAACAATTCAGTCCGTGTCGATTTAGGCTTATTGAGACTCTGCACAAGAAATTACACACATTATTCATTCCGGCCATCATTCAAAGAAACGACAAACATATTCTCTCTCTCTCTCTCTCTCTCTCTCTCATATATATATCAGCGTGTCCCAAAGAAATGTATACCCACTTTGTTCGATAATACCAGCTATGAGGATAATAAATATATTACTTTTTATATGTTTTTTGATAAAGAATTTTCTCCTGAATCTAAATATGTAATTATTTTTATTAAAAATTGAAGAACAAAAAAGTTACAGATGTTTAAATTATAATTATTATTTTCGTGACTTCATGTGCGATATTTTCTAATATTTTAACCGACTGTTTTGAGATACTTATGTTTAGTGTTGATATTGAAGCATAAATGTTGTAATTATTAGTTAATTCAAAAAATTTACAAATTCCATGGTTAAATGACACTTTATCTAAGATGTTCGACGTCTTCCAGAACGTGTTTTTGTAAGTTTTGCACAGTGCCGTCGGTTTCAAACTTATCTCGTATACGTGCAAAAATATTAGAAAATATCGCACATGAATCTCGAAAATAATAATTATAATTAAACATCTGTAACGTTTTTGTTTTTCAATTTTAATAAAAATAATTACATATTTAGATTCAGGAGAAAATTCTTTATTAAAAAACATATAAAAAGTAATATATTATTATCCTCATAGCTGGTATTATCGAACAAAGTGGGTATACATTTCTTTGGGACACGCTGTATATATATATATATATATATATATATATATATATATATATATATATATTATTATATATTATATTATATATTATATTATATATTATATATATATTTATATATTTATATATTATATTATATATTATATATTATATAATATTATATATATGAGGAGAATTGAGAAGCAAATTCCCTTAATTCTTTTCATCGTGGCCACGTTGCAACACTGCTTCTCGTTAGATCAGTCAGGTTAAACGACCATGGGTCTGTACAGTAATTGGATGGGTGACTGGCCTCTGGGTTCAGATAATGTGATGATCCGTAAATAGTTTAAATCCCACGTAAAGCTGTAGGTCCCACTCCGTCACATGACCTTCGCTGTTACAACCCGAAACATAATTATTAACTTTCAACTACATCAGGGTACCGTAATATTATTTCATAAAAAGAGCCAGAAGGTATGACGCGGTATTTCCTCCCCATTTCGGGGATTCTTTTTTTGTGGAAAAAGGAGTGGGAATTTTTAGGGGTTGCTTTCATGAGACGTTTGTGTAATCTAATAAAATACATTTAAAATGTAAAAGGGTCCGAAATTAATGAAGAAAACTCCTCTGGGCAGCGTTGCGAAATAATTTTTTGTGGTATGTAAACTTCATTTGCATGATGTTAAACAATTCTTATGACGAAACGCTTAAAGTGGGTATAAATGGCTATCAGCAGTAGTAATGAAATAATCTCATAAGTAAAGAACCTTCCTCATCTCATCAAAGAAATGTCATAGAGCCTTTTGTTAAAATTCCATCGTACAATCATATAGCCTGACTCCGCGCGAAGAGACCGACGCGCGGACCCACTGACAAGTTGACAGATATATATATACCGGGTGTCCGAGAATTATCTGTACAATGTTTGGCTGTTATTAAAAGTCAACCATGAAGTGTAGAAATTCCAGTGTTGTCCCATTTTACAGAGAATCTCATTAAGTTTTTTCTGATACCACGTTTTGACAAGTTTTTTAGAAATGTACGCGGGTGACAGACATTGATGATTTAAAAGCAAGAATCGCAGCTGCTATTGAGCGAATTGATGTGGATATGCTGCAGCGTACATGGCAACATTTGGAGTATCGATTGGATGTTTTGCGAATCACTAATAGTGCACATATCGAATGTTTGTAACAACGTTACTTTAATAAAAGAAACTTTTGAAAATAGATTCTAAATAATCTTGTTTAAGAATTTTACGTGTGTTATCAAGAATTTTATTAAAAGATGACATTGTACAGATAATGTTCGGACACACTGGAATTTCTAAAAAACTTGTCAAAACTTGGTATCAGAAAAAAACTGAGTGATTCTCTGTAAAATGGGACAACACTGGAACTTCTACACTTCATGGTTGACTTTTAATAACAGCCAAAAATTGTACAGATAATTCTCGGACACCCCTGTATGTATATGTAGGTATATGTATATGTATGTGTGTATGTATATATATATATATATGTGTATGTATATATATATATAATGTGTTAAACATCCTGTCTGCTTTGCAGATAGCTGGTGAGGGAAGCTATATTTATGGGACCTCTTTGCGAGAGACCCGTTGCCCACGTCGGGCTAGCATCATGAAAAAGAAAAACTATGGTATTTGTCATTTACCATTACTTATTCGGACTATAGTGGATTTAATTTTCCCAGAAGAGTTCCTTGTTCCATGCACGGTCTGTGTTTAACATATAAGTTTCTCAGGGGACCATTCTGAGTTTGTGTGTATATATATATATATATTATATATATATTATATATATATATATATATGATGAATTTCACAATTAAACATGAAATGAATGTGGGTTTGCCATATATATATATATATATATAAGGCAGACCTTTACATTACCATTAGTATATAATCTCTCGCCTTATGGAAATTCAATTTACGGAATTTTGCTGTAACGGAAATGAGTAATAAGGGAATAAAATTCAGTATAACGGACGTAAGGTTCGTTATAACGGAAATAAAGTAGATTATATATTTTAGTGACTGAGTTAGAGAATTTTTTATTCTAATTTTACACAAGCAGTGGCTCGTACTAGCGGCTCATGCTCACCACAACCTTCCCTCCCTCCCCTCCCGCCGCCTCACGTCTCCATTGATAGTCACACACCCCTTATTCTTACTTTTTCTCACTTTACTATTAAGTACTATACAAATATAATATACATTAATAATGTACAGCGTATTTTGATGAAATTTGTTGTGTATGTGTTACATCGTAGAGTTAAGATTTTGTTCCGTCGGGCGTATCTCCAAATATATAATGGAAGTCTGTGAGAAAATAGGATTTGATATACGGAAATCCGCTTTACGGGAGGATTTTGCGGAACATAACCCTTTCATAAAGCGAGGAATTACTACTGTACAAGCATGCATAATTAAGCTACCCTATGTATAATAATTAAAGCTGTTAACGCAAAAGTATATAATTTACTGTGACGTTTTAGTTATTCAATTTAACAAAATAATCGTATATTAAGTATGGTAGCAGCCGTACTACTTGTGGTACGTAACAATAATCGGTGATGAGGCCCAGAAACTAGCACAGAGCTCACGTCAAACTAATGCAGCCCAATGCACTACTATTATTATTACTACTACTAGCACCGTCGGAAGTCGACCCCCCGACACACACTTCACGTGTCTTCTCTCCACTTAGAGGGAACCGGTTTTATCCACTGAGCTACAGTTGCTGGAGTGGTACGCGTACCACAGTTCGGAAACCGCTATTGTGAACCATTATTTTCTTGGTAGTATTAAAGATTACGTCTTAACATTCAAGTTGTAATATTTAGACACCACACACACACACATATATATATATATATATATATATATAATATATTATATATATATATATATATTGTGTGTGTGTGTGTAATATATGAATACTTAAGTATTAATTGTTAGTAAAAAAAATTTGTTGCGCAAAATATGCCAAATCATCTGTTTATATAAGATAAGTAGTATGACAATTAAAGTTTGCAGAAAGCTCCTATTTTAGCAGGAGCGACATCGTGGCCCATGTCGTAATGCCGATTCCTCTCGATCAGCAAGGTTAACGGACATTAGGTCTGGAAAGTATTTGGATGGAAGACCGTCCTCCGCGTTCAGGTTATGTAGCGACCTGTCAAAGGCGGATCTAAAACCGGGGGGGGGTCGGCGACGTTCAGACCCCCCTCAGTCTTGCAAGTGCCCTATTTGAATGGTAATGGTTTTCATAGGTGTCCTTAGTACTGGTGCAACCCTGTCACTATTTTTACCATCATCTTATTCTGATAGCAGGCCAGTAGGGGTTGGGATCGAACGACTCCCACCCCCCCTTCACAGGAAAGGTCCACTTTTGTAACCATAGTTATAACTTATGATGATATTATAATATATATCATCATTTAGTAAATACACACATTTTAGCATTTTTTTTTTTTTTTTAAACTTCACAAACTACTCTAAACCCCCCCCCCCCCCCCTCCAGTGACTAGGTCGTTGCACCAAAAGGTCCGCTCTTGCCTGTGGTTCAAATCCCACGTAAAGCTGTAGGTCCACTCCGTCACGTGGCCTTAGATGTTGTAAGGAAGGTTAAATAAACACACTACGTTCTAGTTTTAAGAAATTGAATGAAGCAACTTTAAAATTAATTTTGTTTTAAACATAAATCTATGCGTATCACTCGCCTTTTTTCATCAATTCAATATCGCTTAACGAATTTTACCTTGCTGTATTTATATCAGTGTGTAGTTCAGGCTCGCAAATACGGGGGAGGGGGGGGGAGGCGAGCGGGCTTCGCCACCCCTAGCAATTTTTGAGCACCCATCCCCCTGCCTGGAGCCCAGACTGCCAGCCAAGTTTGGCTAGAGGGGTGACAAGTAATCGGAAAGCAGAACTTGCTATGCTTGCCTTTGAAGGCAAACGCACGAACAGCATCAATATTAATTTATTTACGCGCAGATTTGCTAAAATACATTGGAATTTGCAATTGTTTTGATTGCAATTGTTTAAAAGTAATTTTACATAGTGATGAACTAACGTACATTTCCTAGACAGTTATTATCCCTATTAGCTGTATTAAAATTTTTCCCATTAAATTCTTTTCTATTCGATGTGTATTTATTTTATTGTATAAATTTACTGTAATTATGTAACTGATACAATAAAAACTATTATTATTGTTATTATAGTGTGTGTGATCCAATTAGTGATCGGACCCCGTTCCCTTTCTTGCCACCCCTGTACTCCGATCCTTGTTGCGGGCCCTGGTGTAGTTTAGGGGTTTTCTAACCCATTATTTTTCGAACTTTTTTCTCGTGACCTAGTGGAAGAGAAACGCTTATCCCCGCGACCCAAAACAATATCATCTTCCAAGTGTTTTCATAAAATGATTATAAAGGGCAAACTACATGTTAACTTTAATCACTTCACCTCGTAATAAGCCGAGTAATTACACAATTTTCAAATATTCGACGACTTTTCAAATGAAAATGAAGGGGTTCGGTTTAAGCAACAACTTCAAATAACTTTTGTAGAAAGAATTTTCCTCACCTAGTGACCCAGCGTTTAATATTTCGCGAACCGTACTTTGAAAGTTACTGGTCTAATTTACTTCGTAACAGCAAATGGTATACGACGTAGGGAGTCCTACAGCTTTACGCGGGACCCGAACCACGGGTATTTATATCAATAGGGACATTTGGAATAAGTATAGTAATAGAATTCTTCGCATAAACATTACTACATTGGCCAGTGCTGCAATCGCAGCTGAAGCTGATTAAAATTTGAATCGACCAATTGCGAAAAAGGTTTCGTAAACTAGCCAATAGGATTACGATATTACCATCTGGTAAGTTCCAATAGCTAAAAATTGCTTTACCATTCGAAAACTTGCATAAACCTTATTTCATTCGTTGATATATAAGAAAAATAGGAGAATTATTCTAGAAAGTTTTATATAAGGATACAAACAACAAAACAAAACAACTTTATTGCCGATCATTCACAATCCATAGCCACTTAACCTAACATACAAGTACAATCTTATGTATACACTGGACTTAATACAAAAATAAGGCCAATATAGCCACTTAACATAGTATACTGGCATACTGTTTGATTAATTATCTGACAATTTTATGTATATTGTTATTACATGAGACATCTTATAACACTTATAATAAGTGGCTATGTTATAATAAGTGTTATAACACATTATAACACAACTTAATATGCATATATAATCTTTGCTACATTACAAAAATAAGGTACTGTAAACCAGCAGTTGTCTGAACCAAGACTGCCATGTAGGTGAGAGGTACACAGTATCGGAAGACAGGACATTGTACAATAACACATTAGAGCTGTTTTGGACCCGAGTGATGAAATTCATAGTTCATATATTGTAAAATTATGGAAAAAAATTCGCCTAGAAGCCACGTTTCTAAAAAGCAAAAAAAATATTAATTGGTAATATTCTATTTTTCTTTGAATATCTTATTCGTTTTGGTGAAATTAATAAAATTTGAGAAATTAAACCCAATAGTTAATAATTCAGAGGCCTGCGATGGTTTTGTTGTTCGAAATATTGTATCGCTTGTATAGTAATTTTTGCACACGCTGATTCCAATAATATTCCTTTTTCGCCATCACGTACAGATTTTTCACAAAATGTCATATTACATATCTAAGTAATTTTCATTAAATTTTGATTAAAAACTACTGCCTTTAAATGCTTGGTTTCACCAAGACATCAAAGAAATGGAGAAGAGATATCAGGGAAGGTGGGACATCAGCATGATGGCTGATTACTGCTGGATGTTGAAACGGGATACTCCAGAATTATTACGTAAAAGAAAAGGAACAGCCGTACATTCGAGACTATGTACAAATAAAGATGAATATGTAATTGACATTAATAGTCTTTTCTTTTTAAAGTTGTTTGTATTTGTAATTAGTATAACAAAGCGAAATAGGTACCTAATGTAAATTGAAATATTTTATTTTTGTTGTTTTTCCCTTCCAGTTTGCAGAAAATCCTTACGTGATAGAAAAAAAAATGGACACCTTATTCAAAATCAGCGTAGTTGAATTATATAAAATCAGTTATTAGTAAGAAAACAACTCTTACAAAGTTCTCATTCGCAGGTCTGTGATATAATCAGTAATTTTGGGATTGTTTGAAGAGGAATTTTTTCACGAAACTGTACACCATCCTGTGAATGAGAATCGATGGGGATGAGGAGTCTGTTTACGGTGAGACGATAATTACTGAAAAATTGTCCTTCCTAAAATCTGCTTTGTCACTTTTTCGTAATAGTTGGTGAATTTTGGACAGCTATTTATAGCTAAATATGCGAAGGTCGGTCTAATAAAAGTGTACACACATCGGCAGTAGATTTTATAGAGAGAATTTTTGGATACTTTCAAACCTATCATCGTACAATTCATTGTTAATTTTCGCTATAATATACAGTTAAATATTAACTAATGTAATGATGAGATTGTTTAACCTCCTTCGCACCATCTAAGGTTAAATGACGGAGGCCGCTTTACGTGGGATCCGAACCACGGGTCGCTACATAATCTGGACGCGAAGGACGGTCTCCCATCCAACTACTACTACTACTACTACTACTACTACTACTACTACTACTACACAGAGACAATGTCGCTTAACTTCGCTGATCAACGGGAAGCGGTGTTACAACATTGACTGCGACGTAGCGCTTAAATAATAATACCTTCCACACACACATTCTGCTGATGGTGAAAATGTTTACCGAAAGGTAAAATATATATATATATATTATATATATATATATATATATATATACATATATATATATATATATATATATACATATATATATATATATACATATATATATATATACATATATATATATATACATATATATATATATATACATATATACATATACATATATATATTATATATACATATATATATATATATACATATATATATATATACATATATATATAAAACTTTTTTTTTTTTAAATAAAAATAAGTCATTGTAACGCATACTGGTAACAAATCTGAGTTAGTTCATCTAATTATAAACAATAATGAGTTTCAGGTTTGATGGTATGAAAATTTTTGTCTGTACCTTCACTTATTAATACAGACATTTTCATTATTTCTATTTTTATTCTGTCCATCTTTTTTAGCATTATTACTATCCAGTGTATGAAAATTTTTCATTTTCAACTATTTTATACATCATATAACTTTCTTATGAATACGTTTAAGCGCAACAACCGTACTTAATAAGAGAAAGAAAGCAATAAAGTGTGGAAACGGAGCCAGTGGGATTCAAACCTCATTCAAAATCAAACGACACACGATTTCGAGTCTCATCAGCTATATTGGTTTCCCTAATCTAGTGACTTTACACTTTCCACTCGAGATAACTAATTTAATAATCAGTCCATGCTTTCTGTATGTCATGTGAATAGTCTAGAAAGCTTTTAAATGTAATTTGTATGCTGTTAATGGGGGCGATTTAGTTATTTTAAGCACGTAATTCCAAAAATCTTTAAAAAACCTAAAATAGTTTTAAGTCGTTTTTATTTATTGTAAATTTTAGATTTTAAATAATACTGAAGTTTTTTTAACTATCAAAATGCATTTTTTCAAACTTTCTAAATATACCGTGTGTGTGTGTATATATATATATAATTTTTTTATTGTGGTATTCTTAAATATCTTTAATATAGAAAACTTGAAACCTATTTTTTAACGTTTCACAGACGAATTTTATCTTGTTGAATATCCGATTTAATTAACACTTAATGAATAATAAAATAAATACATTCTTTATCACATCATTTAACTTGTGATAAACTCTTAATTTAATCTATTTTGTTGTTCTTCAAATTCTTGAAAGTAATTCTTAGACTCTGTGATCTTCCTTTAGAGTATTCGAGAGTGAAATTTTTGTTACAGAAAATGGTATCCACGCATCTAAAAACACTGATTTTGTGACGTTTCAGGCAGAATCGATGTTTTCGGGCGAGATTGACAATGGAGGAAACCCGAAACCTTTCAATTCCTACCCACGTAGTTTTTTTTTTTTTTTATGCAGAAAGGAGGGCCCCAAGGGCGAACGCCCGCAAAAACGCTCACCCTCTCCCCACGGAGGAAGAAGAGAGCCAAATTCAACGTCTAAGGTTCTAGAGATGCCTGGACACTCTGCGTTTGAAAGATTGGAGGTTATAGACAGGGGGAAAGATGTATTGAGGAAGATTGTTCCAGAAATGACGGATTGTGGATGAAAGATTGAGAATACCGATTAACATTTGCGTTAAAGAGTTGGACAGAAAAGGAATGAGAATGTGTCGAAAGTCTGGTACTAAAAGCTCTCCTTAAAAGAGGAAGCATGCACTTAGAGAGTTCAGAAGAGCAAGGTCCGCGAGAGGAATCACGGGCCCTAGCGCTACTTTTGACTGAGACCCTTTACCCCCAATCAACACTTCTATCTTCCAGTCCTGGGCCATGGTACTTTGGCACCTCATGCATCCCTCTCTCCCGGACCCTGCGTAGATGCATGAAGTTACTGTCGCCGATTCATAAGGTCTATAATAGAATGCATCACGTATGTAAGACAAGACATAATGGTTATTGTAAGACGAGGTAAAGAATTTTGTTGTTTTATTGTCGATAGGAAGCCTTTCTTCCAAACGTCATGTACGCAATGACCTAACTTGTTCTCGTATTCCCGAACTCGAATCTTTCGAATTCTATACCCTCTGGCTACGGCTTACGTGCCAATCTCAAACTAAATACATCTGCGCTGTTTACCTTTCCCCTAATTCTACTGACTATCCAAAATTTTCCCGTTCTCCCTTTGCTGAAATTTTAGGAGATTTCAATGTTCACCACCACCTTGGCTTTCCTCCCATTTCATTGACATCCCTGGTGAACTTACAACTTTTCTATCCTAAATGACCTAGAGCAGATTGTACAGCGCCCTACTCGTATCCCCGATCGCCTTGGAGATAGGCCCAACATTCTAATTTATTTCTTGCCTCTCATCCTTCTTACTCTGCCAAACTTTTTTCTCCGTTGGGCTCCTCCGACCACAATCTTATATCTGTTTCCTGTCCTATCACTCCAATTCGGCTTTGGATCCTCGGCGCCGCTGATTAGGGGGTCCTTAAACAGTCCTTTTGAGATTCCCCATGGAATGATTACTCCTTCCGTGGCCGGGACCCTTCAGTGTGCTGAGCGCATCATGGAGGCGATTTTCTCGGGCATGGAGGCGTAGATTCCATATTCTATTCCTACTACTAATGGGAAAAAAAAAAAACCTTTGTTTAACTTTACTTGCTCTAATGCTATCCGCAACAGAGAGGAGTCTTTCAGAAGGTACCGTCGTTATCCAACTCCTGACTCTCACTCAGCTTATATTTCTGCCCGGAATCGTGCAAAATCAGTTCTTCGACTCGCCAAAAATTCCTTCATCCGACAAAAATGTGAAAACCTATCCAATTCTAATTCTAATTCTCGCTCTTTCTGGTATCTAGCTAAGAACCTCTTCAACAACTTACTACTACTTCTTTTCCTCCTCTTTTCCATTCCGACGGCTCAGTTGCCGTCTCTTCTTACAAAGCTGAACTCTTCGCTCAAACTTCCGTTTACAATTCTACCCTGGATGATTCCGGTGCTGTTCCTCCATCTCCTCCCCCCCCTGACTTTATTATGTCAGAAATTAGAATCTCTTCTAAAGATGTTCTTCAGCGTGACAGGACAACTCATACCTAGGACAACTCATACCTAGGACAACTCATACCTAGGACAACTCATACCTAGGACAACTCATACCTAGGACAACTCATACCTAGGACAACTCATACCTAGGACAACTCATACCTAGGACAACTCATACCTAGGACAACTCATACCTAGGACAACTCATACCTAGGACAACTCATACCTAGGACAACTCATACCTAGGACAACTCATACCTAGGACAACTCATACCTAGGACAACTCATACCTAGGACAACTCATACCTAGGACAACTCATACCTAGGACAACTCATACCTAGGACAACTCATAAGGAACATACTCTAGGCCTAGGACAACTCATACCTAGGACAACTCATACCTAGGACAACTCATACCTAGGACAACTCATACCTAGGACAACTCATACCTAGGACAACTCATACCTAGGACAACTCATACCTAGGACAACTCATACCTAGGACAACTCATACCTAGGACAACTCATACCTAGGACAACTCATACCTAGGACAACTCATACCTAGGACAACTCATACCTAGGACAACTCATACCTAGGACAACTCATACCTAGGACAACTCATACCTAGGACAACTCATACCTAGGACAACTCATACCTAGGACAACTCATACCTAGGACAACTCATACCTAGGACAACTCATACTAGGACAACTCATACCTAGGACAACTCATACCTAGGACAACTCATACCTAGGACAACTCATACCTAGGACAACTCATACCTAGGACAACTCATACCTAGGACAACTCATACCTAGGACAACTCATACCTAGGACAACTCATACCTAGGACAACTCATACCTAGGACAACTCATACCTAGGACAACTCATACCTAGGACAACTCATACCTAGGACAACTCATACCTAGGACAACTCATACCTAGGACAACTCATACCTAGGACAACTCATACCTAGGACAACTCATACCTAGGACAACTCATACCTAGGACAACTCATACCTAGGACAACTCATACCTAGGACAACTCATACCTAGGACAACTCATACCTAGGACAACTCATACCTAGGACAACTCATACCTAGGACAACTCATACCTAGGACAACTCATACCTAGGACAACTCATACCTAGGACAACTCATACCTAGGACAACTCATACCTAGGACAACTCATACCTAGGACAACTCATACCTAGGACAACTCATACCTAGGACAACTCATACCTAGGACAACTCATACCTAGGACAACTCATACCTAGGACAACTCATACCTAGGACAACTCATACCTAGGACAACTCATACCTAGGACAACTCATACCTAGGACAACTCATACCTAGGACAACTCATACCTAGGACAACTCATACCTAGGACAACTCATACCTAGGACAACTCATACCTAGGACAACTCATACCTAGGACAACTCATACCTAGGACAACTCATACCTAGGACAACTCATACCTAGGACAACTCATACCTAGGACAACTCATACCTAGGACAACTCATACCTAGGACAACTCATACCTAGGACAACTCATACCTAGGACAACTCATACCTAGGACAACTCATACCTAGGACAACTCATACCTAGGACAACTCATACCTAGGACAACTCATACCTAGGACAACTCATACCTAGGACAACTCATACCTAGGACAACTCATACCTAGGACAACTCATACCTAGGACAACTCATACCTAGGACAACTCAAAAAAAATTTAGAAATAAGATGCATTCAACAAAATTATATAACCTAAATTAAACCAACCAACCAATGCATTTAAAATTAAACCAACCAACCTAAATCTTATTTATCTTCGGGATAGGTTTCTTACTACCTATTATCAAATTTCTAAAACAGTTAGTGTTCGACCCGTGAACGTGTTCAACCATTGTAGTGATTACCAATTATATTAGCCCTCAACATGCCATGTTATTTGAAGTCTCAGCGTGGTGCTAATAAGCTAGTGGACAACAATTATGTATATAATTTTCACAGACGAAATGCAGATAAGTCAAGAATATTTTGGCTATGTGAAGTAAAGGAATGTAGGGCACGTGTTCAGACGATGGCTGTGGATGACCCATTAAAAATAGTAGCTTCAACTGGAGAACACAATCACAACTCTGATGCGGCTAGAATAAAATCGCGAATCGTCTTCAGTTCTATAAAAGCAAATGCCTTGTCGTCACAGGAGACAGCAAGATCAGTGATTGCAACCGAATGTTCTTCTCTGCGGGATGATGCATTGGCCCAACTGCCATCAACATCAAGTCTGGGGCGCAATATTCGTCGTTGGAGACAACTAAATAGCAGTGCTCCCCCGATTCCATCAGAGAGATGCGGTTTTAGCATTCCGGTAGAGTATTGCAAACTCGAATCAGGGGAACCCTTTCTACAATATGATTCAGGGGTAGAAGATGAGGAACGATTGTTAATCTTCGCTTCATCAACAGGACTAGATGATCAGGTTAAATTCCCTAACTGGGCGGGCGATGGCACATTTAAAGTTTGTCCTTCCATATATTTCCAACTGTATACAATCCATATTCAAATAGGTCACTTTAGTGTGCCTAGAGTTTTCGCGTTGTTGCCCAATAAGCAGGAAACAACATATGATCGGTTGTTTTCCCAGCTAGTTGCTCTTCAGCCTGATATTCAGCCTAAAAGCTATATGATGGACTTCGAAAAGCCCCTATAAATAGCCTAATTTCAAGATTTCCTGACATAGACCTAACAGGTTGTTTATTTCATTTTTCTCAAAATCTCTACCGAAAAATTGTCGAGCTAGGTCATAAAGTCAGATATAACACGGATGAAGAATTTCGTCGAAAGATGTAAAGCACTTGCCTTTTTATCAGTGACTGATGTTATTGTTGCATTCGAAGAGCTGGCCGACGACGACAATTTATCACAGAAATTTGTGTCCTACTTTGAAGTCACTTACATCGGAGCCGAAAGAGGAAGAGGCACTCGAAGACGTCGTCTAGCTCCACTCATTCCTATTGACGTATGGAATATTTCAGAGAGAACTTTAAATGACATTGCTCGAACTAATAATAGCCTTGAAGGGTTTCACAAGGCCATGCAAAGTTCTGTTTCATGCCAGCATCCAAATATTTGGAAATTAATAACTACACTGAAGGAGGCGGCGACTTTGGCACAGGAAAAAAGTTGATTTCGAGCGGGGAGTAGATATTAATTCCAAAAAAGTTTACAAAGAGTCCACCAAGCGGTTGATAAAACTGCTTGAAAACTACAATTCTTCCGACAAAATGTCTTTCTTGAAGGCTGTTTCATAAACTTGCATGAATTCTAAATGTTTAAATTTCATTTTTTTTCTGGTCCTAGGCATGAGTTGTCCTACCTAGGCATGAGTTGTCCTACCTAGGCATGAGTTGTCCTAGAACCGTTTTTCAGCCGTATCGGGGCTCAACTCTAGGAAGGCGTACGGTCCTGATGGTGTTCCTGCTGCTGTTCTTAAGAACTGTGCTTCTGTGCTGACACCCTGCCTAGCCAAACACACACTTTTTTGTTTCTCATCTGTACTTTTCCTTCCTGCTGGAAGTTCGCTTTCATTCAGCCTGTCCCAAAGAAGGGTGACCACTCTCAACTAGTGATGGGACGATTAATCGGAATCGGAATCGAGAATCGGAAGAATCGAGCATTTTTCAGGAATCGGAATCGGAATCGAGAGAATTGTACCATGATTTCTGATTCTTAAAACGATTCTTTAACTTTTAATTGAACCAGTTTTGCAATGTAAACTTTAAAATTTAAATGAAAGAGGATAACAAATTTTATTTTTATTGTATTGTAGCTATACATTAAAACATGTATATCCATGATGTGTAATCAAGAAGATTAAAATGAATTGTTACAACTTACAGTTGATTTTTATTTTTAATAAACAATCTATTATAATTTTATAATTTTATATTACCATACTCATAATGTAAATAGTTAATCTTACCAGAGTAAATATGACAATTTCCAGAAAAACAAGTATAGAATTATATTTAAAAATATTGAGAATCGGAATCGAGACTTTTTAGTGGTATCGGAATCGGAATCGTAATCGTTACAAATTTTGGTATCGTCCCATCACTACTCTCAACCCTCCAACTATCGTCCAATTGCTTTTGATTTCTTGCCTTTCCAAAGTTTTCGAATCTATCCTTAATAGGACGATTCTTAAACACCTCTTCTCATAATCTTCTTTCAGATCGTCAGTATAGGTTCCGCAAGCGACGCTCTACTGGCGATCTTCTTGCATCTCTTTCGGACTCTTGATCAGCTCCTTACTGAGCGGACGCATTCCCTGGGCTCTCTGATATAGTTTCTACTTTTGGATATTACCGATAAATTTACTGTTGGAAAGTTCTGAATTTTATATACTTGCGTTTATATTCACATTGTTATAGTTAAGTAACTGAATATTAGTGGTTTTTAGTGATTTAGAAGTTTTCATAGCATGCCGGCTTAATTTAACTTAAACTTGTGGCGGTTTTAAACATTAACTACCTTAACTTGCGCAATGCCGTCGCAGAAAGCGTCGTGTGCAAGGTGTGGGGTTAATCGGTGGTAAACTGATTTTAAAGATTACAACGGCGGTCCTATGGCGATTACAGAGATCAGTTTGTTTCTTTTGTGAGTTAAGTGAAGAGATAACTGATTAAGACGTAGTATACGCGAGGTGATGAAGACTTGCAACGCTTGATGAGGGCAGGGGTAGGCTTACAGTTGACGAAAGCCGAACCTACACTAACGCTGAAGACGTTACTAAGTTGAAGGGTGAGGTTAGGAACCTAGTTTCTAGTATAGGTAGCTTATCGGGAAGGTTAGACAGAGTTGAGGAAAGGGTTAAGGTTGGCCCGACATTAGTAGAGGGGGGAGGGATTTATAGTTGTTAAGGGTGGAGCTAGGCCACCTACGTTACGTGATAGGAATCCCCCCCCTATCGAGGTTTCGAACCCTTTCGCCCAGTTGAATTGGGATGTGAAGTAGGGAGGAAACGATTTTAATTGGGGACTCCTTAGTGCGTCATATGGATAAGGAGTTCGTTGAACGGAATCCAACCAAGAGGAGGGGGGTCTGTCTACCAGGGTCCAGGGTTGACAGAATTAGAGACGAAGTAGATAGGATTGATGTTGCCTCCCGTCACTCGATGTTGGCGACGATGGTAGGGAGCAGCGACTCGTATAGGCCCGATACGAGAGTACCTGACCTTTTGGAGAGAGACAGGGGGTTAATTAGGTCCCTGAAGACAAGGTCAGATAGGTCTTTAGTTCTAGGTATTACCCCTAGGTACAGTTTATGTCTTAGGATTACGTCAAAAACAATATTTTTGAACACTAAACTAGAAGAGATTTGTGCTCAGGAAAATGTACCCTTCGTAAAGCTGTGGTCAGAATTTAGTAATCCTAGCCTTTTTATAAAAGATGGGGGTGCATTTCAATGAAATAGGGAATGCTAGGCTAGGTTGGTAGGTTAATCGATGAGAACATTCGAAAGCTGTATAGGTCGAAGCCCTCTTTAAACGTTGTGGGT
The DNA here is from genome assembly GCA_023014485.1 of Bathynomus jamesi. Classification (NCBI taxonomy): domain Eukaryota; kingdom Metazoa; phylum Arthropoda; class Malacostraca; order Isopoda; family Cirolanidae; genus Bathynomus; species Bathynomus jamesi. The sequence continues at coordinate 307,939 of JAJOZX010001802.1, read as the reverse complement.
GCGGGAAACGCCGGCCCGACGTAAAAAATAGTTTAAAACGGTGATCCGTGGTAAAAAATAATTTAAACGTCTTTTATTGTAACGCGCAGTATTAGAAATAAATTGAACGAATTTAAGGTGATAATTTATTCCGGGAACTACGATATAGTTGTTATAACCGAAACGTGGTTAAATAGTGACTTGGGACTTGTTGGGAAAACTTCATATGGCAAGTTTTAAAATTTTTACTAATGATAGGTTACATAGGATTGGTGGCGGCGTTTTGTTGTACATTCGTAATTCCCTTACGGCTATCGAGGTTAAGAGAGATCTTCCGGCAGCAATTAATGCGTTGAAGTTAGGGCTCGTAGTATTAGCTTTAATTTCGTTGTTGTTTATAGACCTCCCGCTCAACCTCTCGATACCGATACTAGATTCTACCCACTTCTTGGTAACTTTATTAAGAATTGGGAGAGTATAGTTGTCGGAGACTTTTACTGGTAATAATGAGGGTTTGAGACTGATTGAGTTCATGGAAGATAATTTTTTACGACAAATAGTTACCGAACCAACGCGCGGTGACAATATTTTAGACGTGGTGATGACGAACGACGAAAATATAGTCGAAGGTTTGGAAGTAGGTGAGAGTTTGGGATGTAGTGATCGCCAAATTATTAGGTTTAAGCTATTCATAGAAAATAGTAAGGATAATAAGGTAATAGAAGTCCCTGATTTTCGTAGGGCTAAATTTGATAGTTTTGCGGATAGCATAAGAGTAGTGGACTGGGATAGTTTATTTATGGGTAATGACGCAAATTTTCATTGGGAAGCGCTTAAAGAAAGTTTTTTGAATATCGAAAGGGATTTTATTCCGCGTAGGCCTAAGCGCGCTAGAAATCATGGTAGGTCCAAGCGGTGGACTAGGGAAATAGGCGAGTTCATAAACTTGCGTAACAGAGCGTATAGACTAAAGCGCAATGGCACGGTAGCTAACTTTAATAAATATATCGAGCGTAGACGTCAGGTTAAAAGATCTGTCAGGAATGTTAAGTGTAATTTTGATACTTGTAGCTGCGGATAGTAAACATAATCCGAAAAGTTTTTTTTTACTTCGTCAATAATCGTAAGCTATAAAAGACAACATAGGCCCTCTAGTGGACGCTAACGGCACTTTGGCTTCCGACGCTTAGGCGATGTCGGGTATTTTTAACAACTTTTTTGCGACAGTTTTTACCGTAGAAGACGTAAATAATGTCCCCGACGTCGACGATATCGTTCCATTTAGTAGCGAGACTATTTTGAATGCAATAACTGTTTACGAGGGTGAGATTGCGCATTTGTATCGATAAGCTAAAAATTAGCAAGGCTCCAGGCCCTAACGCGCTTTATCCTAGACATTTAAAAGACGTTATCGGTGCCCATTAACAAAAATTTTTAATAAATCATTGGAAGCGGGGATTATTCCTGAAGAATTAGCTAACGTTACGCCCATTTTCAAAAAAGGCGACCGCACAGTAGCTAGCAATTATAGGCCCATTAGCTTAACGTCAATTGTCGGTAAACTTTAGGAATCCATAGTTTGGGATCGTATCGTCGATCACTTAGAAAGTCGCGATTTAATTAACAGTAGTCAGCTTGGGTTTGACGCCATAGATCTTGTTTAACTAATTTGTTAAAGTTTTATAGTGAAATAGTGCGCGAGTACGATAGGCATAGAGCGGCTGACGTTTATTTATTTAAACTTTAAAAAAGCGTTCGATACAGTTCCACATAGAAGATTAATTGCGAAGGTTAAAGCGCACGGTATACGCGGTCAGGTAGCTAACTCGTTAGAGGAATGCCTTCGTGCCAGGAAAAGGAGGGTCGTTGTATGTTGGTAGCGGTGTCTCTCAGGGTTCAGTGTTAAGTTCATTGCTATTCGTAATCTACATTAACGACATCGATGTAGGCTTCACCAGTAACGTGTCAAAATTCGCGGACAATACTAAAATAGGCGGTAAAGTTCTTAACGTGGACGATAGAAATAGGCTCCAAGACGATGTAAATAGGATTATGGAGTGGACGGATAAGTGGCAGATGCAATTTAACGTAGACAAATGTAAAGTTTTGCATATAGGTCCTCGTAACAATAATTACACGATGGACGATAGACGGTTAGCGAGCGTTGACGAGGAAGTAGATTTAGGCGTACGTGTATCTAAGGATTTAGGAACCAGTGCCTGGAGTCTTGCGCAAAAGGTAATAGGATGTTAGGCTTCATAGCGCGTAATTTCGAATTTAAATCGATTATAATATTGCCCCTTTACAATTCCCTGTCAAGCCTCACTTAGAATATGCCGTTCAGTTTTGGTGCTCGTATTTGCTTGAGCGGTGAGGATAATAATAGGTTGGAAAGCGTTCAGCGACGCGTCACGAAACTAATTCCATCACTTGCATTCACTCGAGACTAGGAGATTAAAGGGGGGAGCTTATTGAAGTTTTCAAAATCGTTAATAAAATCGATAACGTAAATTTGACAAATTGTTAATTTTCGATAATAGCAATACTCGTAATAACGGATTTAAATTACGTGGTAGACGTTTCATTACAATATTGCTAAAAACTTTGTTTAAAGTAATTGATAAATGGAATAATCTTCCCGCGTACGTCGTGAACTGTACCAGCGTTAATATGTTTAAGAACCGTTTAGATAAGCATTTTAAAAATATTAACGTCGTTTAAAATAAAACAATTAGCAACAGGAGCTCTCGGGGTGATAGTCGAGGTTTGAGTCTGAGTCTGTTGACGATTGATGCCAGCTTATGACATGCCAACGTGTGATATGCCAACGTGTGATATGCCAGCGTTAAATTTATTAAAAAAAAAATTAGACTAACACGAACTTAGCTGTAGCTTGTAGCGTAAACTAATCCACTTTTTGTTATACTCTTCATACTCCCCCCCCCCCCGGCCCCTCATCCCTCTCTTTACTTGCATGTCTGTACTTTGCATGGTATGACTGTTTCTTTGAGTTAAGACTGTGCGCATCGTTTGTCAGCGTTCTTATTTTACTTCTTTTCATCTTTCACCCCTTTCCTATTCTCTTCGACTATTTTTTCGACTTGTCGGCAGTGGTCAGCGGACGATGATAGTCTCTCTCTCTCTCTCTTTCTCTCTCTCTCTCTCTCTGAACGAATGTTAACCCTCGGATCCTCTTCTTTTAACTCCCTACTCTCTTCTTTCTCTCGGGCTAACCTTAGAGTGGATCTTAGGGTCTTTGTTAACCTTAGCTTCTGTAGATCCTCCTTTCGGGTGCAAATCTTTAATTTACAAACTGGCCTCCTTCGGCTTCTATCTGTGCCTTCATCTCTAATTTCCATTCTGGCCGATCTATAGCTGCGGTTGTAGATGGCCACGGTTCTTCTCCTAAAGCTATTAACAGTGGTGTTCCTAAGGGTTCTGTCCTGTCACCCACTCTCTCCCTTTTATTTATTAATGATCTTTTAATTCGCACTTCCCGTCCTATTCACTCCTATGCCGAGGATTCCACTCTTCACTTCTCCACCCACTTCCCAAAGGGTCACTCTCAGCAATCACTCCATGATTCGCGTAGGACGGCGTGACCTCTGATCTTTGCTATATCTGATTGGGGCAGAGAAAACCTTGTGGCTTTCAATGCCTCAAAAACTCGGTTCCTCCATCTGTTTACTCGTCACAATCTTCCATACGATTATCCCCTTACTATCGCTATTATAACGGTCATTGCTCTTCTACACTAACTGCATGCCTCCTCCTTTAAGGAGAGCACGCAGCACCAGATTTTATACTTTCTCATTCCTTTTCTGTCCAACTCTCTCTAACACAAGGGTTAATCGGTATTTTCAATCTAAATCTACTCAACCGGTCAACTCTAGAACAATCTTTCTAATCCATCTTTCCTCCTGTCTATGACCTCCTATCTTTCAAAGGCAGAGTGTCTGGGCATCTCGAATACCCCGGACCTTGAATTTGGTTCTTCTATGGGGGGGAAGGGGGCGCTTTTGCGGGCATTCGCCCTTGGCCCCTCCTTCCCACATTAAAAAAAATACGAATAATACTGTTGATATCGACGGACGTACATTTAGAGGACTTAAAAATCAAACACTTTCTATTGGACAAGTATCAAGGTAAAACACTTATCCGGATTACGCCATCTAATCGACTTCACGTTCTATTAGCAAGTATCATATGTTGAGTTCGATTAGGTTAGATCGTTCGGTTTTTAGGGTCGATGTTATACTCTCGTCGATCCGATGGGGTATAGGTTCATTTTTATTCATTATAACTTATGTAATTATGCTTGCTGTCCCTACGGAATATATACGGTTCATTTATCGATTGGTTTGACCTTATCAGCCAATCAGATATGCTTTCTAAACTGTTATGAATAGGGTAAATCATTAATTGTAATAATTATCATAAATAAATCATTAACAGTAATAATAATAATAAATACGAGTAATAATAAATGATATTTGTAAAAGGTTCATAATACCAATTCGTGGGAACCTAATGTAAGGTGATAATAGTTTCCACTTGAAGAAATTTGGAAAGGGCTTCGAAGAAAAAATGAGCGAACTGCTTAAGGAACAATTTAACCGTGTTTAGCACCCCCAAATCCGAGAAGAAAGAAAATCCAGGTGAATTTTTTTAACATTGATACAAACCAACCAAGAATAAGTTCGGGCACGAACTTATTAATAGACTTAAGAGTTCTTGAAAGTTGATGTAATTAAGGTTCTATCACAAATGCGAGAAAATTCGGCACCAGGGCCAGACACATGGAATGCCACGTTTCTGAAAAAATTTAGAGAATAATGCCATGCCTGGATACTTACTACGGAGAAAATCACTCGACACAAGACAAATTCCACTTCCATTAAAGAACGAACATTTTTTCCCTTACTTAAAGGAAGTAACAAAGCAATGCCTAAGAAACAAAACTACTTACCGTACTACCTACAAGAAAATAATTTATGCAAGCCAAACCAACGTGGCTTCGGGATAGAATATCACGCCTATCACAGATATTAGAACACCAGGAAAAAATATTGGAAACATTGTGTCGAGGACAAAACACAAGTGTAATATATACTGACTGCTAAAGCATTCGATAAATGTAACCAAGGAATTATAGCCTACGAACTTAAGAATACAGGAATTACTGAGAAGCTGGATATTTAATTTTCTGATTCAAAGAACACAAAGATTGGTCGTAAATGGGGTTAAATCTAGTCTCAGAAGTCATGATCTCTGTTCCACGAGGTACAGTATTAGCTCCCTTGCTGTTCATAATAATGATTGCAGACATTGATGCAGATATTAAGGACAGTATTGTATCGTGTTTCGGAGACGGGACAAAGATATGCAAGGAAATATCGAAGATGACATAGAAAAACTACAAAATAACATTGAAACGTTATTCAAGTGGGCAGAAGACAACAATATGAAGTCTAACGAAGAAAAATTTCAAATTCGAAGATGGTGGTAATAATAAGGTGCTATATAATAAAGTGTACAAAATTCTGCAAGATAACACCAAACCCACAAGTCAGGGATCTTGGAGTAGTAATGTCGTCGGATGCAGAATTTAGTGAGCACTATAACATTAAAATTATAATAGCTAGAAAAATAGTGGGAATCATCTGGAGGAGCTTCCACAACAGAAAAGCGAACATCATGCTAAAATTATGGAAGAGTCTAGTCCTACAAATAGGCGAGTATTGCTCAGTACTCGCAAGCCCATACAGAAAGCGAGACATTGTAAACATCGAAGCCAGAGAAAGGACTTTTACGTCTAAAATAGAGGAAACGAAAGGTCTCGACTATAATCCTTGAAACTGTACTCCCTGGAAAGAAGACGCGAGCGGTACACAATAATATACATATGGAAAATACTCTAGTTGTCTCCAATCTTAAAGGAAATAGAAACAAACTGGAATGAGAGAAGCGGCAGATTTTGTAGTCTCAGCTGCGTTCGGACAGTGGACCCATGAAAACGAGGGTGGAAAATACCCTCGGAATATAAGACCTAAAACTTGTTAATGTCCTTCCCAAAGAACTGAGGAACCTCCAGCACACCAACCTGAATAATTTCAAGAACCAACTGCGCAGGTTCCTGTGCAAAGTCCCTAACCATCCATGCGTGGCTGGCTACGAGGGCGAGAGATCGAAAAGCAATTCCCTCCTCCACCAAATCCCACAAATGAGGCGGAGTACCGCAGAGGGGTCGATCCTCAACCGTCGCTGAAGCCCTCCTAAAATAAGTACTGTGGTGGAAAGAAAAATGTTACAAATTGCGAAAGACCCTTACTATTTGTGGCGTTTGATTGACGTTCACTCTAAATCGAACTCAATGTTCACTTCTACGAAATTTTGTCCCAACTTCGTTGCGCTTCTAACGTTTAATATTTCGATATTTGTTATACGTTTCATTATATGTGCCTGGTAAAATGAAGGCGTTCTTAAGGTACATGACACTCATCGTCATTATCTTTTCAGTCAGTCTCCGGTTACCGAGGGCAAATTTGGTTCTCTAAGGTTGATAAAGGAAGTGGCGTTTCTGTAACATTTTAATATTCAAAGTATTAAAGAGGAGTTATCACAAGAGTTTCCGAAGCCTTTAACAATGAATCATGGGCCACTAAAACACTTCAATAACTCTACAGACAATGGACAAAACAAGAATTCAGCGGCCAATGATTATCAACAAACTTAAACCATAAGCAATAGGCCCTATACCCCACTTAGCTCGTGGCAGGGTTGTAGCTATTTCAATGGCATTAATACACACAATGGCTTATCAGTAAAAAATAAACATCAACTGTCGTCTTCAAATTTATATATATACACATATAAAATTAATTTCATTATCATTATTATTATTTGTTTCTAAAATCTTCCATTACGGTTAAAAGCGAGTTTCTGACTCGAACTCGAGTTGTGATTTGTGCCACCAGAGGTAAAAATTTAGCTATTTAAGTCCTCAGTGATCATCCAAGATAAAACTTTTAAAAAGATTATTTTCTAAGTTTCTCAATTCAAATACAGATTCTATAATTATGGTCAAGTACCGTATACAAAATATAAAAATAAACATTGGCTTTAATCATTAACTAAGAAAACATTAAAAGAACTCTGCACTAAAGAAAAAAAGCATTATTTTCTAGTCTTTTAAGCAGTTTGAGGAAAAAGTTTTAATATCTCAGAAGCTTAGAAAAGTTTCACAAATAAAATAAAATTTCTTATATTTCTTTATTTCATTTCACAAATGCACAATGCTCGATAGATTATGCCAAATGAAACATATTTAAGGAAAGATGACTTTTGGGTATTTTTTAAATATTAATTTACTGACTGTGTACAAAAAATCGCGTAACTACTTCAATAATTGAAAAAATATACCCTTTTTATGAATTATTAAACTAAGCGTAGTTCCTACACGTGAAACTAAAATCTAGCCTAGTTACTCCTTATGCTTAAGACTAAGTAAGGCTCCAGAGTACAATAATAATTATTATTATTATTATTATTAAAACTAAATGAATTAATGCCAATTATCACTTTATACTTTAAAACAAGTTTTAAGATTGCTTTGTCGCAATACAAACTTTTTCATTGTTCATATACAATATACATAACCATTTAATAGCTACACAACCGTATGTATTTATTTATTTAAAAAGCAAAAGGACTTTCTCGTAAGGCAATCAAGGATTCAAAGATAATTAAACAACACAAATAATGATAATGTCAAAAAAAAAAAATATGCCTTCGAATTGACTAAATTTCAATGTGGCAATATGAATGTAAGCTACCCCTAAAATGAACACCTATACATACCAACCAGCAATGAGTGATAGTATCGGTGTTGGTGAATTCTGGTTGGCAATCCCTACACGAAATGATGAACACAATACTGTAAAAAGATGATAAATGAGCGAATGTTATGCGTTGTGAATTACGAGGCGGAAGGAATCGTGTTGAATGAAAAATGACTCGTTCATGGGTTTCAAAACGAAGGTCTGAGAAAATCCATGCACAGGATCTTCATCCATCTGAAATGGAAGAGGACAAATTAGATTTGCTCGAAAGTCTTCTTGCCTTTTAAATTAAGAGCCGCAACGATCTAAATCAAGGCGAAAATGCCTCATAATTACACTCAAATACCCTTTTTGTTAAGAGATACTTGAACTCGGACTTCTTTGAATTACATTAAGGAGTATTTACCTTGATAAGATTAATGAGAACGGTCTAAGTAAGTCTTTAATCAGACTTTTGGAGAAATCCACAAACGAGTGGAAGGGTCGTCCGAAAAAGGTTAATTTAGAAAATACACAAACTCGCAAAAATCTCTCCTATTTTCATGATTTATTGCTGCACTAATAGTCAGGTTCACTATATCCATAGCGTGTGCGTGTGCGTGTGCGTGTGTGCGTGTGTGCGCGCGCGTGTGTGTGTGCGCGCGTGTGTGTGTGCGCGCGTGCGTGCGTACAAACCTAGACATTTTTGGATCTGCAGAATCTGAAAACCAATGTTTACATTTCATCTGATGAATCATTTATGGTGGCCATACTGGATTTTCAAAATGGACAGTTTAAAAGCTGTTTTTTACTATATGTATCTCATCTCGGTTCACTTTACTGTATTTGCTAGTTCAGCATGAGTGAAGTACCAAAGCTCGGTCAACGGTCAACCCAGGAATGTAGAAATTGGAAGCAGTGCACATGTGCCAAACTGATACTGTTAAAGGTGACTATGTCCATATTTAGTTTCGTTTTTAGCTTGCCGACCGCCGAGCAGAGTACTATAAATTAGGTAATTTTTTAGATTTGCAAACCTATGCAATTTTGAAAACATTTGGATCTACTGAATGCGAAAACCAATGTTTATATTTGATCTGAAGCATCTATGGTGTCCATTTTGGATTTTCAAAATGGCTCCCGTTTGAAAAATGTTTCTCTATGTCTTTAATCTCGGTTCCCTTTGCTGTCTTTGCAGGACCCTTGGTGTTGCATCCCAGAATCGACTCACAGCAGCATCTGTTGGACTAAACTCAAAAATTGAATTGAATGGCAGTGCTTCACCGGCGCTTCGACTGCTGAGGTCATATCGCGCCAATACTAGGATAAGGAGAGAGCGCGGAGATAGGGCAGCGGAAGAAAGACCGTGAGAAAAGAGAGAACAAGCAGTAGAAATCGCAGGGAGAGGAAGAAATTATATTCAAGTCATCTTAAAATAGAGAATAAGAGGCCAGTCTGCCGGAGAAAGGAGCAAAGTATGTCCTTCGGTATAGGTGTGGGGTCACCCAACAAGAGAGAGGGGAAAGGGAGGAGCTGGGAGCGGGCAGCGGCAAAGGCAGGGCAAACCAAGAGGCAATATGAGACAGAGATAGGAATGCCGCAAGGGTAAAGCGGGGGCAAGATCCCCCGTCATAAGATGACCATGTGTAAGACGAGTGTGACCAATGCGAAGCCGCACCAGGGCGGTTTCAAAGCGTCGATCACGTTGACAGGAGGAAGGCCACTGACGAATTGTGGGCTTCAACGCTCTCAGGAAGTTTCCGGACACATCCTCCCACTGGCGCTGCCACCGCCGAAGGAGTGCATCTCGGAAAACCCTCGTGAAGTACGACGCCGGGAGAGGTGTGTTAGGATCAAACGGCAGGGACACCACCCTCGCAGCAGCGTTCGCACACTCATTGCCCTGAACACCGACGTGGGAAGGTACCCAACAAAAGGCGACCAGCTTACGACGTGATGCCAGAAGGAGAAGCCAGTCCTGGATCTGTCTCACCAACGGATGCGGCGAGACGAGCGAGGATAGGGCCTCAAGAGCGCTGCGGGAGTCTGAATAGATGATAAAAGACGTAGGTAAGAGCTGCGAAAGGAATCAAAGAGCCAAGAAAATAGCAGAGAGTTCTGCCGTAAAAATGGAAGCCGCTGGGGGAAGGGGTAGCGATTGAACCACTGACGGGAAGGCTGCGGCACAACCCACTCCAAACGGCGAACGAGAGTCGTCAGTGAAACAGGGACAGAGTCAGAATGGGTAGAGAGAAATGGGATAAAAACAACTGCTGACGGAGAGCAAAAGGATGGAAATCTGACTTTGGTGCAGTAGAGAGGAAAGAACAGATACGAAGGGGGGGAAGGTAGAGGGAGGAGAAGGGAGTACTCGTCCTTCCACTACCCAGAGAAGATAAGACTGGGGCTATCCGTAGACCGTACGGTCGTACAGATGGGGACGACCACCAAAGCAGGCCGAAGTGGAAGGGCCGAAGAGATTCACAGACCGGGTTGGAAGGAAACTGCCGAACGCGAAAGAGGTATTTTAAGCACTCTAAGGTGCGGTGGACATCCAGCGGGAAATGGCCACTTTCCGCATACATACTGACAATAGATGACCGGAATGCGCCAGTGCTGATGCGTACACCCAGGGAACGGATAGGGTCCAGCATACGCAGGGCGGAGGCAAGAGCGGAGGAATAGGCCTGACATCCATAATCTAACTTACTTTGGACCAAGGAGTGGTAAAGTCGCTAAAGAGTGCAGGTCTGAAAGCACGAAGTCTTCAGTGACTTCAAGTGGGAAATATGAGAGAGACAGAGACAGAAAAGTAGTACCTCAAAAGGCCTTGCGGCCCATACCGAGGAGGTACCAATGGCAACGGGTGCCAGGGAAAAATTCATACACCCTCAAATAGTGTGCAAGATTCGGTCTAACCTTTTCTTGAAATGATCCACAGAACTGTTCACAACTTCTGAAGGTAGCCTGTTCCACGTGTCACAGATCTTATACGTAGAGTAATTCCCACACACACTAGTCCTAAACAGTTTCGAATCCAACTTCCAACCATTGTTGCGAGTTGGGTTATCGTTTAAACTAAACATGCTTCTAAAATCGACATCGTTGAACCCGCGTAAGAACTTGAAAACCTCGATGAGTTGACCGCGCAGCCTTCGAGTTTCCAGCGAAAACAAATTCAGGGCGCGTAACCGTCGATAGTAGCCCATATCCCTAACGGAAGGGATTAACTTTGTGGCCCTCGCCTGCACTCGCTCCAGCCTCTCAATATCTTTTCTGAGGGTGGGCGACCAAAACTGCACAGCATACTCCAGGTGCGGCCAAACCAGAGAACTGTACAGAGACAGCACAATCTCCTTGTTCCGAAACTGAAATTGCCTCCTGATATAACCCAACAGCTTCTGGGCTTTCTTTTCCACTTCTACGCACTGTTTGGTAAACTTAAGGTCACTGCTAATTAGCACACCCAAGTCCTTTTCCAAATCAGTCGCCTCGATATTACTCCCCAACATCGAGTAGTCCGACTTGGGATTGGCGTAGCCAATGTGCATCACTTTGCATTTATCCAAGTTAAACGGCATTTGGCATTTTTCGGACCACTCTCCTATCCTACCTAGGTCCGCATGCAGTTGCTCGATCGTCTCCGGCGTCCCAACATTGGCCCCAAGCTTGGTGTCATCAGCGAATTTGGCGATCCGACTGACGATGCCACCATCTATATCATTTATGTAAATGATAAACAGCGGCGGCCTCAAAACGGAACGCTGAGGAACCCCACTAGTGACCGAGGCCCAACCCGAACTAGCCCATTTAATTACAACCCTCTGCCGCCTATTCTTCAGCCAGTTTTCAATCCACCTACCTACTTCCCCACCGATACCCAGCGCGCGGACTTTCGCCATTAGCCAGCAGTGAGGTACCTTATCAAAGGCTTTCTGAAAGTTGAGATAAAGTATATCAATCGCCCTACTCTTATCATACTCACCCAACATGACGTGGAAAAACTCGAGCAAGTTGGTGAGACACGACCTATGCCGTCTAAACCCATGTTGGGAGTCCCCAAGCAGCTTGTAGGAATCCAAATGGTCAACGATCCTATCCGCTATTATCCCCTGTAATAATTTACCTACAACTGAAGTGAGACTAATGCGACGATAGTTCCCTCGACTTTCGTGATCCCCTTTCTTAAAGATAGGGGTCACGTTGGCTTCCCTCCAGTCACCAGGCACCTGGCCCGTCTCCAACGATTTGTTGAAGGCTGTAGTCAGGTGGGGAGCCACCTGGTCGCGGACCTCCTACAACACTCTGGGGAGAAACTGGTCTGGCCCAGGAGCCTTAAAACGTGCTCAGTTTGTCTATTCTATCGGCAACGACTGTCGCGGTACATCGAACACTATCCAGGCCAGCACCTTCGTGCCTCAAGCCTGGCTCGGGGATGACGCGGGTGTCCTCCCTGGTGAACACTCCCGCAAAGTACTCATTAAGTACGTTAGCGATGTCCGCGTCGGAGGTCCGCAGAACGCCGCTTCGGTCCTTTATCATGCTTCTAATGGGCTTTCTACTATTAACATAACTGAAGAACTGCTTAGGGTTCCCCTTGCAGAGGCTTGCCACCCGTAGTTCTTCGTTACGTCTCGCTAGCCTAACCTTCGCCTTCACTTCCCTACACAGGCGGACATACGCTTGTGTTCTCATGGGAACGATTGGCCTTCGCCCTCCTATACGCTACTTTCCTATTTCGGATAGCCGAAGCGATGTCACGACTGAACTACTTAGGCTGCGTTGAAGCAGGGGTGACCAGTTTTGAGGGTATGGCAGCAGACTGCAGCACCATAAACTCGTCCCGGAATGCACTCCACACTCCCTCAACATCGCCGCCGACCTCTAACCCCATCTCACCTACACTATCCCGGAGACTAACAAAGTCCGCCCGACGTAGATCGAGCTTACTGCCTCTCGAGTTACTACGCTTCACCCGAGGGGACGCACACACGGAACCTAATCAGACCGTGATCACTCCCACCCAACGATTCGTCAACGGTGAGGCCAGTGACGAGGTTGTCTTCGGTCGTGAATACTAAGTCTAGAACGCTTTCGCCTCGTGTAGGCTCATTGACCCACTGAGTGAGGAAGTTCTCATCAGCAAAGTCAGCTAGCCTCCTCCCTTCAGCATCAGCAGTCCTGTCTTCCCACTTTATGCCGCGACAGTTGGTCTCCTAAAACTACACACACACACTATCCCCTAGCAGGCTACGGAATTTGGTGTACAGGGCTGTATCCTCCTCGAGGAGGAGATGCGGAGGTCTGTACACCAAGATTAATCCTCCCACGTTCAGAACGACGCCAAGCAGCTCCCGTTCCGACCGGAACTGGCAGTCAACCGGACTCAACGTGTCCCTCACGTATATTAGTACCCCACCCCACTCCCCACTGGTGCGGTCTTTGCGAAACATTCTATATCCGGGAATTTCGAACTCCCCAACGTAGTCCCAACGATCAGTATGAATCCAGGACTCGGTGATAGCAACGATATCCTGGTATTCTGATGCTAAGTGCGCCCGTAGCTCGCAAAACTTATTCCTAATCGACCTAGCATTAAAAAGCATTGCACGGAGGGAGCCTTCCCTATTCTGACCGCCCCCTAGCACGACCCGTTTCCCGAACAGCCAGGGCTGTCGGGAGTTGAAGAGCCCCTCACCAACGAGGGGGCAACTTCCGCAGGAGCCTGAGCCCCCTCCAACGTGGAAGGAGGGTCACCCACCTGTACCTGGACGTACCCTTCAGTTGAAGGTATGTCCGCCACCGGCTCAACATCATCTCTCCCCGGGCTCGACCTCGCCATTCTGTATAGGTGCCGGTCGAGCAGTGCGCCTAGCACACCTTTACCCTTGTTATTGAGGTGGACACCATACCTCTGGTAAAGGTCCCACCTACCCGAAAATGCGTCAAAGGGGTCAATAAACCTCACGCCCAGCGGGACGCACAAGTCTTGCACCCTCTCGTTGATGCCAATGACCTTACTAAGCGCGTGGTCACTGGCATTCATCCGCGGTAAAATACCCATTAACATTCCCCTGTCTGTCTTCAGTTTTAGATCATCCGCAAGAGACATGATCTCGGTGATGATCCCTTCTGTAAGACCTACCCTACCACCTTTGAGGAACAGGTCGTTGCCACCAGCGTGGACAATGATCGCAGTCCTCCGACTAGCCACGCGCACCTTCTCTACCTCCTTCCTTAATTGCGCCGTTCCCCGCCCAGGTAAGCACCTTACCTTGCTCCCGTCCCGGTTTGCAGAAGCAAAGTACTTCTCCTGGCCCCTGATCTGCAAGTCGCCAATCAAAATGGTGTCTTCCTCCTTCGAGCAAAGGAGACTAAAGCGGTTGGAGGTCCTGACAGGGGCAACTGGGGTCTCAGGCTTCGGCTTCGCAGCCTTCTTGCCCGAGACCTTTCGATACCCGTCGCCACCCATAGACGCACTTACACCACCCGACCCACCCCGACCGGCAGCTACATCCTTCGGTTTCTTTGGGCCATCAGTAGGCCCCTTCCCACCCTTTTTCTTTATCGGCCCCTTCTTTACGCCCTCCACCTTGCGCCGCGGTTCCGTGCATTCCACATGGGTCGCTGGCGATTCCAATTTTGTACCTGGCCTCCGGTCCCGCCTTTCCATGGCAGCTATCCTATCAATGAGCTCCGGGGTGGAGGGCGCAGCGGCGTCAGTGACCGCCGCACCTCAAACAGCCGGTCTGGACGACTCGAGCAGCCGGACCCTCTCATGAGTTCGCAAAAGCGGCACATGCTGGAGTGGTTGATCTTCTCGAAGCAGGCTTCTTTGAAGTTCGTCACCCACTGGTTTACTTCACACCTCGCACATTCAGCCTTAAGTTTCTGCGGTCGTCATTGTAACTTTTTTTTTTCCGAACTCTGAATACATTGAATAAGATAAAGCGTTCTAGCAATGAAAACTATCAAGAACGTTCTGACCAGTATATAAAAAAGGAGGGGGTGAATTTTTCCAGCGCGTAGACGCATCGGCCTATTTGCAAGTGACGTTCATCCCTTCCAGAAGACTACAACTCTCGCTGCTGCCGCACCGACCAAGGGTCTCCCCAGGGCCAGACAGTTCCAAACGTGTCGCAGCTACTAACTGACAAACACTCGCGACGCGGGCGTCACGGATTTCCCGCCAGGAGCGACAGCGAGATGCAGCCCCTTACTAAGTCTTACTAGTCACTCACAAGCGGCCAGACTCTTAGAATCTACTGTTCAAGGGATATCCCACCAGACCCAGAGGCTACGCCCGAGAGTTTACGCTGGCCTGGCAGCCAGCTGGGCAGTAAAGCTCTCTCACCTAAGAGCAGTACAGCCAAGCACCATCAACTGGTCACCAAAGAACGGTCGCAGGGGGCTGGTCAGGACATTACACGTTAGGAATGGGCTTAACGGGGCACTAGACACACTCAATTCATCGCGCCCCTACGCCTGGGACACCTCCATCCGTCTCTCAACCTACGAGCGTTAAATGGTGTTATTTATAGAGGTTCCAAAGCCTCTCTTCCCACGCATGAGGTAGCAGTAGGGTCCGAATAGTAAAAGAAGAGAAAAAGACTTAATACTAAAAGGTTTTTTTTTTTTGGCAGTCAGAGGAGAACATCCTTAACTTAAGCTAAAAGGACAGAGTAGGGATGGGATGGGGTCCTAGTAACCCACGGGACAGGATTGAGAGAGAGAGAGACAAGGAGTTACAAGGAAAAGAAGTACCTCAAAAGGCCTTGCGGCCCATACCGAGGAGGTACCAATGGCAACGGGTGCCACGGAAAATTTTCTACACACTCAAATAGTGTGCAAGATTTGGTCTAACCTTTTCTTGAACTGATCCACAGAGGAACTGTAACCAACTTCTGAAGGTAAACTGTTCCACGTGTCACAGATCTCATAGGTAAAATAATTCCCACACACACTAGTCCTAAACCGTTTTAAATCCAACTTCCAACCACTGTTGCGAGTTGGGTTATCATTTAAACTAAACATGCTACTAAAATTGACATCGTTGAACCCGTGTAAGAACTTGAAAACCTCGATGAGTTGACCGCGCAGCCTCCGAGTTTCCAGCGAAAACAAGTTCAGAGCGCGTAACCGTCGATTGTAGCCCATATGCCTAATGGAAGGGATTAACTTTGTGGCCCTCGCCTGCACTCGCTCCAGCCTCTCAATATCTTTCCTGAGGGTGGGCGACCAGAACTGCACTGCATACTCCAGGTGCGGCCGAACCATGGAATTGTACAGAGAGAGCACAATCTCCTTGTTCCGAAACTAAAATTGCCTCCTGATATAACCCAACAGCTTCTGGGCTTTCTTTTCCACCTCTATGCACTGTTTCGTAAACTTAAGGTCGCTGCTGATTAGCACACCCAAGTCCTTTTCCAAATCAGTCACCCCGATATTACTCCCCAACATCGAGTAGTCCGACTTGGGATTGGCATAGCCAATGTGCATCACTTTGCATTTACCCGAGTTAAACGGCATTTGCCATTTTTCGGACCTCTCTCCTATCCTACCTAGGTCCGCACGCAGTTGCCCGATCGTTTCGGGCGTCCCAACATTGGCCCCAAGCTTGGTGTCATCAGCGAATTTGGCGATTCGACTGACGATGCCACCGTCGATATCATTTATGTAAATGATAAACAACAGTGGCCCCAAAACGGAACCCTGAGGAACCCCAGTAGTGAGCGAGGCCCAACCCGAACTAACCCCTTTAATTACAACACTCTGCCGCCTATTCTTCAGCCAGTTTTCAATCCACCTACCTACTTCCCCACCGGTGAGAGAGAGAGAGAGAGAGAGAGAGAGAGAGAGAGAGAGAAAGAGAGAAAGAGAGAGAGAGAGAGAGAGAGAGAGAGGAGAGAGAGAGTTACAAGGAGTTACAAGGAAAAGAAGTACCTCAAAAGGCCTTGCGGCCCATACCGAGGAGGTACCAATGGCAACGGGTGCCAGGGAAAATTTTGTCTTTCAAACTATGCTAGCAGTAGTAGAAAACTGGATAGAAAAGTAGAAGGCTCTCTCCCCACCCTCCGCTCCCTCCCTGCCAGAGGCAGGTACGGAAAAAGGTTGAAGAAAATACCTTGACCCTGGAAAAGTAGCCAAGGAAATTTTACAGGAAAGTGGAGAATATATAAATAGCTCTATATTTAGCTTGCTCACAGAGACACCGAGCAAGCGAACTCCTGCAGAGTTTTCTGAGGTTTTAATCTTAAACTATGAGTGTGTTCTGTACTTTGTCTAGCCTATTTTTAAACAGATTTACACTTTGACTGGAAACATCCTCTGAGGGAAGTTGGTTCCAGATATCAACTATTTTACAGGAAAAGAAATTTCCGCAGACTGAGGTCCTAAATGTCTTTACACACTCAAATAGTGTGCAAGATTTCGTCTAACCTTTTCTTGAACTGATCCACAGAGGAACTGTTCACAACTTCCGAAGGTAACCTGTTCCATGTGTCACAGATCTTATACGTAACGTAATTCCCACACACACTAGTCCTAAACCGTTTCAAATCCAACTTCCAACCATTGTTGCGAGTTGGGTTATCATTTAAACTAAACATACTTCTAAAATCGACATCGTTGAACCCTCGTAAGAGCTTGAAAACCTCGATCAGTTGACCGCGCAGCCTCCGAGTTTCAAGCGAAAACAAGTTCAGGGCGCGTAACCGTCGATTGTAGCCCATATGCCTAACGGAAGGGATCAACTTTGTGGCCCTCGCCTGCACTCGCTCCAGCCTCTCAATATCTTTCCTGAGGGTGGGCGACCAGAACTGCACAGCATACTCCAGGTACGGCCGAACAAGGGAATTGTACAGTGAGAGCACAATCTCCTTGTTCCGAAACTGAAATTGCCTCCTGATATAACCCAATAGTTTCTGGGCTTTCTTTTCCATCTCTACACACTGTTTCGTAAACTTAAGGTCGCTGCTAATTAGCACACCCAAGTCCTTTTCTAAATCATCACCTCGATATTACTGCCCAACATCGAGTAGTCCGACTTGGGATTGGCGTAGCCAATGTGCATCACTTTGCATTTACCCAAGTTAAACGGCATTTGCCATTTTTCGGACCACTCTCCTATCCTACCTAGGTCCGCACGCAGTTCCTCGATCGCTTCGGGCGTCCCAACATTGGCCCCAAGCTTGGTGTCATCAGCGAATTTGGCGATCCGACTGACGATGCCACCGTCGATATCATTTATGTAAATGGTAAACAACAGTGGCCCCAAAACGGAACCCTGAGGAACCCCACTAGTGACCGAGGCCCAACCCGAACTAGCCCCTTTAATTACCACCCTCTGCCGCCTATTCCTTAGCCAGTTTTCAATCCACCTACCTATTTCCCCACCGATAGAGAGAGAGAGAGAGGAGAGAGAGTTACAAGGAGTTACAAGGAAAAGAAGTACCTCAAAAGGCCTTGCGGCCCATACCGAGGAGGTACCAATGGCAACGGGTGCCAGGGAAAATTTTGTCTTTCAAACTATGCTAGCAGTAGTAGAAAACTGGATAGAAAGTAGAAGGCTCTCTCCCCACCCTCCGCTCCCTCCCTGCCAGAGGCAGGTACGGAAAAAGGTTGAAGAAAATACCTTGACCCTGGAAAAGTAGCCAAGGAAATTTTACAGGAAAGTGGAGAATATATAAATAGCTCTATATTTAGCTTGCTCACAGAGACACCGAGCAAGCGAACTCCTGCAGAGTTTTCTGAGGTTTTAATCTTAAACTATGAGTGTGTTCTGTACTTTGTCTAGCCTATTTTTAAACAGATTTACACTTTGACTGGAAACATCCTCTGAGGGAAGTTGGTTCCAGATATCAACTATTTTACAGGAAAAGAAATTTCCGCAGACTGAGGTCCTAAATGTCTTTACACACTCAAATAGTGTGCAAGATTTCGTCTAACCTTTTCTTGAACTGATCCACAGAGGAACTGTTCACAACTTCCGAAGGTAACCTGTTCCATGTGTCACAGATCTTATACGTAACGTAATTCCCACACACACTAGTCCTAAACCGTTTCAAATCCAACTTCCAACCATTGTTGCGAGTTGGGTTATCATTTAAACTAAACATACTTCTAAAATCGACATCGTTGAACCCTCGTAAGAGCTTGAAAACCTCGATCAGTTGACCGCGCAGCCTCCGAGTTTCAAGCGAAAACAAGTTCAGGGCGCGTAACCCGATTGTAGCCCATATGCCTAACGGAAGGGATCAACTTTGTGGCCCTCGCCTGCACTCGCTCCAGCCTCTCAATATCTTTCCTGAGGGTGGGCGACCAGAACTGCACAGCATACTCCAGGTACGGCCGAACAAGGGAATTGTACAGTGAGAGCACAATCTCCTTGTTCCGAAACTGAAATTGCCTCCTGATATAACCCAATAGTTTCTGGGCTTTCTTTTCCATCTCTACACACTGTTTCGTAACTTAAGGTCGCTGCTAATTAGCACACCCAAGTCCTTTTCTAAATCAGTCACCTCGATATTACTGCCCAACATCGAGTAGTCCGACTTGGGATTGGCGTAGCCAATGTGCATCACTTTGCATTTACCCAAGTTAAACGGCATTTGCCATTTTTCGGACCACTCTCCTATCCTACCTAGGTCCGCACGCAGTTCCTCGATCGCTTCGGGCGTCCCAACATTGGCCCCAAGCTTGGTGTCATCAGCGAATTTGGCGATCCGACTGACGATGCCACCGTCGATATCATTTATGTAAATGGTAAACAACAGTGGCCCCAAAACGGAACCCTGAGGAACCCCACTAGTGACCGAGGCCCAACCCGAACTAGCCCCTTTAATTACCACCCTCTGCCGCCTATTCCTTAGCCAGTTTTCAATCCACCTACCTATTTCCCCACCGATAGAGAGAGAGAGGAGAGAGAGAGAGTTACAAGGAGTTACAAGGAAAAGAAGTACCTCAAAAGGCCTTGCGGCCCATACCGAGGAGGTACCAATGGCAACGGGTGCCAGGGAAAATTTTGTCTTTCAAACTATGCTAGCAGTAGTAGAAAACTGGATAGAAAAGTAGAAGGCTCTCTCCCCACCCTCCGCTCCCTCCCTGCCAGAGGCAGGTACGGAAAAAGGTTGAAGAAAATACCTTGACCCTGGAAAAGTAGCCAAGGAAATTTTACAGGAAAGTGGAGAATATATAAATAGCTCTATATTTAGCTTGCTCACAGAGACACCGAGCAAGCGAACTCCTGCAGAGTTTTCTGAGGTTTTAATCTTAAACTATGAGTGTGTTCTGTACTTTGTCTAGCCTATTTTTAAACAGATTTACACTTTGACTGGAAACATCCTCTGAGGGAAGTTGGTTCCAGATATCAACTATTTTACAGGAAAAGAAATTTCCGCAGACTGAGGTCCTAAATGTCTTTACACACTCAAATAGTGTGCAAGATTTCGTCTAACCTTTTCTTGAACTGATCCACAGAGGAACTGTTCACAACTTCCGAAGGTAACCTGTTCCATGTGTCACAGATCTTATACGTAACGTAATTCCCACACACACTAGTCCTAAACCGTTTCAAATCCAACTTCCAACCATTGTTGCGAGTTGGGTTATCATTTAAACTAAACATACTTCTAAAATCGAC